>JAGFMF010011456.1:3038655-3067887 GCA_019455555.1 Galemys pyrenaicus
GCACAAGGGACTGAGGTGATGGTGCACGGGTGAAATGGTGGTGGGTACCCCCTGGGGACTACAAATGATGTCAAATATAACTAATAAAAAAAAAATTACCAGTTTGAAGCCTCTAAGGAAATAATATTTTTGTCAGCAGTCATCAACAACTGCCAATACCAAATAAGGAGAGACCACCCGCATATGTACCTACCGATACTTACATCACAAGCTTTCAGAAAGCAAAACTAGGTTTGAGCACGGTTCTAGATCTTATGGCCAATGTATAGGAGACAGAGAAATTTGCTAAAGGACACCATGTGGCTATAATCAGCACAATCCAGATGGTGAGACACAGTTTCGGGAAGGGGCGTCTATCGAGGTGTATCAATCAATTGTAACATGTAAAGCTTGTTTGGATCTTTTGGTTTGCTAAGACCCCTCAGGACCTTTAATCCTGCTCAGGGCACTTTTTAGCTTTGGTTCCTGCTGCCAGTTCTTCACCTCCTATTTGCATTCCTGAGAGAGAACTGGCCTGGGTCCTCTTTTTATTCTAAAACATGTCACAGGTGAGAGGCCAGATAATGGACTGACCACATGATTTTTATCATGTGGTCCATCTTTGACTTATTCAGTTAAAGGTATAGGACCATGGGGGGACCATACTAGCAAGGGGTAGTGTGTGCTGATGTTTAATACCTGGAAGGTAGCTTGGGGACCCAGAAAGAGAGTTGATAACCTTCTGATCTAAAGCATTGATTTCCCCCTTTCTTTTCAGTTTTTCTAGCAAATCTTACTGTGCTGAGTCCATGAAGTCAAAGATTTGGAGTGGGAGGAGGGGGAGAGAATTGTGCATAGAGGAGAGACAGGGGGTCTCTGCTAGTCTCCTGAGGGGTCTTCCTTTGAATATGTTCTTCCTTTGAATCTCTGCAGAGAGCTGCCTGGGCTTCCCCTTCTCAGTGGGGTACATTCTAGAATTTGTGTATCTGACTCTTTTCAGTAACTGTGTGTCCATGAGAAAGTCAACATTTTTGTGCCTCATTTTCTTCGTTTGTGAAAAAGGGACTAAAACAGCAGAATCTGCCTGTTAGATCCATGTAGAATATTTTGAATGTTGGCTTGTTAGTGTCCAAACACTTGAGAACAGTAGAGGGTATATGCACAGGTGACTTGGAGCCAACTTGTGAACCTCTGGGTGGGTGGGTGGGAGGGGGGGTTGTCTAAACTTATCCTGCACTGCACGAAGAGGCTACATTCAGCATCTACCGGAGTGAGGTTCACAATAAGCCCCAGTGACCAGGCCACAGGTACATAGAGGCACTGTGGCAGCCCATGGGTATCTCGGGCTGATCAGAGCCAGAGAGGAGCAGTGCCTGCAGCTGCCAACTTGCCCATTTCTCTCATAGCCATAGATGCCAATGGCTGCACCCACAAACACATCATGCCAACTTGGAGGGAATTTGCCAACACAGAGGAGGGAAAAATGTACCTCCCTAAAGCCAATGATCAAAGGCCAGGCAAGCCCTGTGGGAAGAAAATGACTTGGGCTATAGATTCTTTTCAAGGCTTAGAGTCCTGCCACAAACAACACAGTAACAGACGTGATTAGCATCATGGTTTCCGGAAGCCCAGTCTGTGTGTTGGCAGGTGGCAGGACTGATGTCACTCCCCAAAGGCCAACTGATAGGTCCAGGGACCTGATTTCTCACTGGGCACTGGCTCCTGGCACCTGCATTGCCAGGCCTACAAAGGCTTCAGAGCCACTCAGGACAGGGAAGGCGTTAAAGGTTGCGTCTTTGGAGGTTCTTGTGGAATCATGATAGGTCACCGCCATCCCCGTTATATACTTACCCCTGTCTTTGCACACAGAGATCCCAGCTATCCTCCCTAGACTTGCTAGGAGAAAAGACCCAGCCTTCTCTGACCTCATCTCCTTCCTCTCCAATGCACGCCCTACAGTGCCCCCCACTGGCCACAGGCCACTCACACTTTGACCCCAGTGTGCCCACGAGGAAACGAGGAGAGGCTAGAAGCTCGGCCTTCCGGAGTGAGAGTGGGCAAGGACTTGAAAGGAGTGTGGGATGGGGCCTGAAGAGGAACTGCAGTCTGCAGAGGGGCTGGTGGAGAGAAAGGTTTTTGGAAAAGCAGCACAAAGGAGGGGTCTGAGTGAGGTTTTGACTCATGGTCTGTAATGGAGGGAGGATTCCTGTTGGGGAGCACTTGGGGTGCATTTTCCTACCACGTAGTGACAGAGAGAGGAGGAGACATGGGGGTTGCTGCTGACTTCAAGGTTGCAGCGTGGAGGGGACTTCAGATTCCGGGGCGGACAGGTTGTGGCCAGGAACACTTGAGTGGTGGTGGTGGAATTGAGAGTAATGGATGCTGGGAGAGAAATTTCAGTGGAAATTCTGCTAGAGTGTGAAGGTTCCATGGGAGAGAGGCCCGGCCTGGCTCCTGCCGGCTATCTGATGCTGACATTGTATCTGATGCTGCAATTAATAGCCAGAATTCCCAGTCTTCAGAGCTAGATCCTTCTTGAATCTTGGAGGATTTTTCACAGTTGAGGTTCCAGTGAGGTTCCCAGCTGCACACACTCTTGATGCCAAGTATGGACAGGTCACTCAGGTGGAGGGGAAGGGGGTTGAGTCTTGACAGCTTCTTGATTACAAACAGCATTTCCTCCTGTTCATCCAAAAGACATCTTGTTTCTGAAGAACACTGAAAGAAGCAAGTTCTTGAGTCCTTCCATTCTGTGTCTCAATAGACTTTCTAATTGTTTCTAATACTAAGGAAGTCACTGCTTCATCCATCTTTGTAGCTGAACAAGACTGGCCTGGAGTGTTTGTTTAATGAAATGAACTAAGTTTCTCATTTACTGCTCTGGAATCAGAGATCTCAGATGAGATCATGTACACACCGTGCCTGGTGTGAGGGCCAGCACTCAGCAGTAGGTCAGGGGCAGGAAGTTCTGTCCCATTCCCATTAGCAGAAAACTGGGCCCTGGGAGAGGCTGAACTCACCTGGGAGGAGGAGACCAGCGCAGAAACATTAAGGGTGGGAAACATGGCAACTGCTGATGTCACAATATCCCATTTACCCCTGATTTGAGGTTCCTGGACCATCTGAGGGCAGCAGAGAGAAGATGGCTGGCAGCAGCAGAAAGAGGACAAAGTGGGAGTTGGGATTGAGGACACAGGGAACATTTGCAGACAAAGATTAAACATCCGGCAAAACACCAAGATACTGAAGGGAGATGGGGAATCACAGAAAACTCTCAGGTAACAATCTGGGAGGAGGGAACATGGGTGCCCCCTCCAGGAAAGTCCAGGGTGAATGCCAAAACCCTCATCCTCGTTAGGTGGCATGCCCCTCATGCAGGGACCTGTGAGGATTCCCAATCCTGGTATTCCTTTCCTTCAGTTCTCCCAATTCAGGCACACACTGTCCCTCTGTGAAATGGACCGATGTTCATGCTCCATGCCCAGACCCCGAGGAACTTTGAAAGGGCAAGGGCGTGAGTATGCTTTTTTAAAAGTGTCAGGTGTGCAATCAAGGTAGAAAAAAACACCAACAATCTCTACTTAAACACGAAAACTAAACAAAACACACACACACACGCACACACACAATATAGCCATGGTTCTAATTGGCCAATGCGGTAGGAGCTATGTTGTGGGGAAGAACTGGGTATAGTCTGGAGGCACTGGAGTGAAAGAATTCACCAGAGATAGAGTAGAAAATAGAAAAGGCGTATTTATTGAAATACAGTATTAAGAGAAACAACAGGTGAGACAGGAGAGGTCTGTGCTTGAAGAAGGATTTGGGATTCCTTTTTATAATTGGTTTTGTGGGCTGGCGAGTTGGTTTGGACCAGTTAGTGCTGGGATATCTGGTCTTGGGTGCTGACCTTTGCCACAGAATGTGTCCTTGCCCTCCTTCTGCGTTCTTGGTTTAAGTGATCTGTCTTAAGGCCTGGTTCCCATAGCAACCTTATCAATTCTGGTTTATCTATTCAAGCCTCCCAAACCTTCCTGCTGGGCCAGGTATGGGGCTTAGATTTTAACCTTATTAAATGAATCCCTTACAAACGGAGCTCCTAGATTTGTTTCCCCCAGCAATGCCTGGCCTCCTAATGGAGCTCAGGCACAGGGCATGTTAAGCTAGTGTTGGTAAACACTTTTCTGATTAAGAACCTACCTGGAACTGCTGCTCCAACCATAAACTTTTTTTTTAATTATGTTAAAATATAAAAGACTTTATTTTTTAAATTATATTTTACATCATTTGTGTTCCCCAGGGAGTTCCCACCACCATTTCACCTGTGTGCCATCACCTCAGCCCCTTGTGCTCCTTCTACCCTCATCCCCATCTTTGCTCTCTCACCCCCTCCATAGTCCCTTTAGTTTATTTTTGACTGTTTGGTCTTGTTGATTTTTGTTGTTGTTGTTGTTGTTGTTTGTTTGTTTTTGGTTGTAATTGTCCATTTCTTTGAGCTTACTCTTCTTATTTTTTTGTAGTTGTTGCTCTTTCACATTCCTCCCAAAAGTGAAGCCATCCCATATTTTTCTCTTGCCTTCTCACTTGTTTCACTGAGTATAATTCCTTCTAGCTCCATCCATGTTTCTATAAATGGCCCTAGTTTATCATTTTTGATTGCTGAATAGTATTCTATTGTGTATATGTACCACATCTTCTTGATCCAGTCATCTACTTTTGGGCATTTGGGTTGTTTCCAGGTCTTACCAATTATTAATAGTGCTGCAATAAACATCGGGGTACAAGTGCTTTTTTTGGATTGGTGTTTTTGTGTCCTTTGGGTAGATCCCTAGGAGTGGGATTGCTGGATCATAAGGTAGTTCCATCTCTAGTAGACTGAGGAACCTCCATACATCCTTCCATAGTGGTTGGATTAGCTTGCATTCCCACCAGCAGTATACTAGGGTAACTTTTTCTCCACATTCTCGCCAGCATTTTTTGTTGTTGGTTTTTTTAAATGTGCTATTCTTATTGGTGTAAGGTGGTACCTCGTTGTGGTTTTTATTTGCATTTCCCTGATTATGAGGGATGTGAGCATTTTTTCATGTTGGCCATGTGTATGTCCTCTTTGGAGAAGTGTCTTTTAAGTTCTTCGGCCCATTTTTTGATTGGGTTTTTTACTTTGTTTTTCTTGAGTCTTATGAGTTCTTTGTATATCTTTGTGATCAGACCCTTGTCTGTTGTGTTGAGTATAAAGATTTTTTTCCCATTGAGTGGGGTTTCTCTTTGTTTTATTTAATGTTTTTCTTGCTGTACAGAAGCTTTTTATCTTGAGGTAGTCCCATCTGTTTATCTGCTCTCTCAGATTTTTGGTTGGGGGATGCATCTTCAAAGGCGTCATTGAGATGTATGTCTTGTAGCATTTTACCTGTTTTCTTCTATAAATTTTATAGTTTCAGGTCTTATTTAGGTCTTTTATCCATTTTGAGAAGATTTTTTTGTACATGGTGTGAGGTAGTGGTCCAGTTTAATTTTTTGCATATGGTGGACCATTTTGCCAGCACCAATTATTGAATAAGCTGTCTTTGTTCCATTGCAAATTCTTTGCTCCTTTGTCAAAGATCAGTTGTCCATAGTTGTGTGGTTTTACTTCTGTGCTTTCTATATGATTCCATTGGTGTGCCTATCCTTGTTCCAGTACCATGCTGTTTTAATAACTGTTGCTTTGTAGTAGAGTTTGAAGTCTGGGAGCATGATACCGCCATTCTCCTTTTTTGTCAATAGAGCTTTGGCTAATGAGGGTTTTTTGTGTCTCCATATGGATTTCATCAACATTTGGTCTATTTCCTTAAATAATTTCATTAGAATTTTTATTAGTATTGCATTGAATCTGTAAATTGCTTTTGGTATGATAGCCATTTTGATAATGTTGATTCTTCCTATCCATGAACAGGGAATGCAAGTTAATCCAACCACTATGGAAGGATGTATAGAGGTTCCTCAGTCTACTAGAGATGGAACTACCTTATGGTCTAGCAATCCCACTCCTAGGCATCTACCCAAAGGACACAAAAACACCAATCCAAAAGAGCACCTGTACCCCTATGTTAATTGCAGCATGAACAGGGGATATCTTTCCATTTCTTTGTGTCCTCTTCTATTTCTTTTAACAGTGTTTTGTAATTTTCTTGATATAGGTCTGGTTTCTTTTGTTAGGTTGATTCCCAAGTATTTGATTTTCTTGGTTTCAATTGTAAAGGGTATATTTTTCTTGATTTTTTTCTTCAGACTGGTTGTTTATGTATAGGAAGGCTACTGACTTTTGTGCATTTATTTTGTATTCTACTACTTTACTAAACTGGTTGATTGTTTTAATTAGATTTTCTGTAGAGCCTTTAGGGTTTTCCAAGTACATTATCATATCCAAATAATGATAGTTTTACTTCTTCTTTCCCTATTTGGATTCCTTGTATGTCCTTTCCCTGTCTTATTGCTCTGGCTAAGACTTCCAGTACTATATTGGATAGCAGTGGAGAGAGTGGGCATCTTTGTCTTGTTCCTGATCTTAAGGGGAATGCTTTCAATTTTTCCACCATTGAGGATTATATTTGCAGTGGATTTGTCAAATATAGTTTAACCATGTTGAGGTATGGTCCTTCTATTTTGAGGGTTTCAAGAGCCTTCATCATGAATGGGTATTGGACTTTATCAAATGCCTTTTCTGCATCAATTGATATGATCATATGGTTTTCTTCTTTTTGTTGATATGTTGGATGACGTTGATTGATTTTCGGATATTGAACCATCCTTGAACTTCTGGAATAAATCCCACTTGATCATGGTGAATTATCCTTTTTACGCATTGTTGTATTCTGTTGGTTAGAATTTCGTTGAGGATTTAGGCATCTGTGTTCATTAGGGAGATTGGTCTGAAGTTCTCTTTTTTTGTGTTATCTTTGTTTGGTATTGGTATTAGTGTAATATTGGCTTCATAGAACGTATTAGGTAGTATCCTGTCTTTCTAGATTTCTTGAAAGAGTTTGTATAAGATAGGTACTACTAGTTCACTTCTGAATGTTTGGTAGAATTCATTTGTGAATCCATCTGGTCCTGGGCTTTTTTGGGGGAGTGCTTTGATTACTTATTCAATTTCACTACTTGATACTGGTCTGTTTAAGTATTCTGTTTCTTCTTTGTTTAGCTTTGGATGGTTATATATTTCTAAAAACTGGTCCATCTCTTCTAGATTGTTAAACTTGTTAGCATATAGTTGCTCATAGTATTGTCTGATTATTCTTTTAATCTCTCTTGAGTCTACTGTAATTTCTCCTCTTTCATTTGTGATCCTGTTTATTTGTGTTTTCTCCTGTTTTTCCTTCATTAGCCTGGTTAGAGGTTTATCTATTTTGTTTACTTTTTCAAAGAACCAGCTTTTGGTTTCATTAATTTTTTTGATTGTTTTCTTGATTTCTAATTAATTTATTTATGCTTTAATTTTTATGATTTCTTCTACTGGTTTTGGATCCTTTTGTTGCTCTTTTTCTAGATTGTTAAGGTGTGAGATTAGATTGTTTCTTTGAGTCTTTTCTTGTTTGTTGATGTGAGCCTGGATTGCTATAAACTTCCCTCTTAGTACTGCTTTTGCTGCATCCCATACATTTTGGAATGTTGTGTCCTCGTTGTCATTCAGTTCAAACTATTTTTTAATTTCCTCTGTGATTTCCTCTATAATCCATTGTTCTTCCAGTAGTGTTGGTTTCAATCTCCATATTGCAGGTGGGTTTCTTGTTTTCTTTTTGTGATTTATTTCTAATTTGATACCTTTGTGATCGGTGAATATAGTTGGAATGATTTTGACCTTACTGAATCTGTTTTTTTTTTTTAAAGATTTATTTATTTATGCATACAAGCACTGGGATACAGGCCAGAGGTTTGGGGGGTGAGAGGATTCACCACAGAGAGCGGGGAGCAGAACAGGCAGATCAATGGAAGTACACTGCTGAGGGGAGCAGCGAGCACAACAGGAGAGGTCTGCCGCGCCATGTGGGGCCCCTCCCTGGCCAGCAGCAGGGATCGAACTCATGCTGCAGTGGCTGCGGTTTGCTTCATAGTGCGTTTCTTAACCCACTGCGCCACCAGGGAGGCCCACTGAATCTGTTGATGTTGGTCTTGTGGCCTAATATATGATCAATTCTGGAGTATGTTCCGTGTTTACTTGGGAAGAAAGTGTAATCTGATTTTTTTGGGTGTAGGGTTCTATAGATATCTGTTAAGTTCATGAGTTCTAGGTCTTTATTGAGGGCTCTAGTCTCTTTGTTTATTTTTTTTTTGTCTTGTTGATCTGTCCACTGGTGAGAGTGGGGTGTTGAAGTCTCCTACTATATAGGTA
The DNA here is from genome assembly GCA_019455555.1 of Galemys pyrenaicus. Taxonomy (NCBI): domain Eukaryota; kingdom Metazoa; phylum Chordata; class Mammalia; order Eulipotyphla; family Talpidae; genus Galemys; species Galemys pyrenaicus. The sequence goes on from JAGFMF010011456.1 coordinate 3,047,000, forward strand.
GTATAGTAACAATCAGCCTCTTTACTATATGCATTTGGGCTTACCAAAGGTTTCATAGGAATATCCTACTTTTGGAAAGCAATGGAAGCCTGTAATTAGGAATAGGGACTAAAAGATGTAAATGACAAATAACTGGTAAATCTGTGATCAGTGGAGGCTCTGTGGTCTAGATAGAGGTGGGAGGGGAGAGGAGACTCCACTTGGGTCCAGCACCCCAAGGTAGAGGTTTTGGGAACTGGGGTCCCCAGAAACCATTCTCTCTAGATTTGCACTTGCTTGAGGTAAGTCAGGTTGGTATGAGAGAAGCAGAAAGAGGAAGATGGTTAAAGGGATGGGAAGACAGCTGAGACTCTGCCACTTGTCAGGAGAGGCTCACTGGCTGAAGGCAGCTGGTTCCTGCCAGTTGACCTTCTGGGCCCCAAGGTCATAATCTTCCTCGAAGTCTCCTGTTAAGCACAGCCCTCAGTCCTTTTCATCTGACATTTTGGGATGGATGTTTTCTGAGTGTTCATAGTTAGGACTTTTGCAGGGTGCAGAGTGAAGTGCACATTGCCCAACTGTGCAATGTGAAGGTGCTGTAAAACCTGAAGCTATCCCTAGATGTAGCAATTCTAGCATCCTCGCCTTGCCAGGCTGGTGCTGCCACCATCAGTGGCCAGGAGGCCTCAAGCTGGGTGAAGACTGACATCTTCTCTAATCAGAGTGCGAATCCCTTGACAGGCATGTTAGAAGGGGTCAGTGTGGGGGTAGGTCTGTGTAACTCTATGTTTGCTTATATGTTAGTGTGTCTGTGTGTGCTTGTGTTTATGTCATGTATATATGCACACACACATGTTTATCTATGTATATGCCTATATCTCTGATTGTGTGTGTCTTTGTGTGTATAACTGTCTGTGTGTCTGTATGTGCCTGTGGGTATCTCTGTCTGTAGGTACATGTCTCTGTGTGTCTTGTGCATCCTGTGTGTGTCTGTGTTGTGAAGCTGTGTCCATGCTTCATAGCTCCCCTGGATGACTGTGCATTCTGTGCCTTTCCGTCCAGTTGTGAGGATGCGCGCCAGGCCCTGGGGAGTAAGGCAAAGAGCAGCTGCTGGTACAGGCCACTCCCTGGGGAATTTTGGCAGAGAAAAGGAGAAAAATAGAAGTCAAGCAAACAGGGTCAAGGGAAGAATTTTTTAGAGGAGGGAAGAATGTTTGAAAGCAGAAAGGGAGGAGGCAATGGGAGGAACATTTGGAAAGTGCTGATGAGAAGGACAGGGAGTGGCTTGAAGAGGGTGGGGCCCAGAGTACAGAGGAGGAGCACAGAAGATGGCAGTCAGCAGAGAGTGCTCTACCCCAGGAACTGTCACAGCTCTTAGGCTAATACCCCAGCAAGCTTCCAGAAGGCAGCAGGCACTCATGGGAGGTTGGTATTGCTCATGTACACTGCCTATTCATTTCCTCATTTGATTCCTGCCAGAGGCCAAACCAGGCTCTAGTTGGTCATTGCCTTAGACCGCGCAGGATCTTCTGGGACATAGATATATCAGCCTCTCACACTTGAAGTATTGCCTTGCACATGGGTTTTTATTCCTGGGCCTTTCTAAATTACTGCACTATTCCTGTGCATATCCCCATGCCCAGCTCCAGGTGCCTTCCCCTATCCATTTGCATCTCCACACCCAAATCCATGCCCTTTCTCAACCCCACCCCCAAATCCATGCCCATTCCTCTTCCTTTCCCCAACCTCAGCTTCCTCCCCATTCTCATCCCCCATCAACATGCCTATCATATCCTTGTCCCTATGTTCATGCCCACCCTGTCCTCATTCTATTCCAATCCCCCTGCCATTTCCTATGCCTTTCCCATCCCCATTTTCCCAGAGGAAAATGAGCCTAAGAGAGATCTGTAATTTGCCCAAAGTCACAGTCCACAAATGCCAGAACTGAGACTCAAACCTCACCGCTTTCTTTCCAGTGTTCTGAATCCCCAGGCCACACTCTTTTAGGATAGTGGGTCTCTGGTCTCTGGCCCCTCTCTGACCTTTGACCTAATTGTATTTTTGACTTTCTAATTTCACTCTGCCTGCTCCTGACTTGGTCCTTCACTGTGTAACATCAGTCAGCCTGTGTGTTTCAGTTCAGCTCCTTCCACCAGCTACTGACCAGACCCTACACCTGTTTCTTCCCCAGGATCTCATGGGACGTCATAGCCTCACCATTTTTTTCTGAGACTGTCACATCACTGATGACAGGCAGGCGGCTGGGCTCAGAGAAGGAGGCATTTTAAGTTGAAATGACTCAGCTTCTTGTCAATGGTGTGACTGCACATCAGCTGCAGAGAGAGAAGATGGGGAGTAGAATCCTTGGTTCACAGGGTGGAGCTGCCTGGAATGTGCCAGGAAATCAAGGAGAAAGTTGCAGTCAGTGCCTCTTTGAAACCAGACACCAGGAATGTGGAGCAGGTCAGGCTTGCTGCCTGGGAATCCCTTGCCTGGTTGGATTTTCCATTTTCATTGTTTATTTCCAAAACAAATGTTTATTTTACCTTGTGATTCTTAAGGTTTTTAGGAACATGCCAGTGATTCTGTTCTGGTGTTATACACTTCATTTTCCCTTAACTAGGTACAAGGACCAATTTGCCAATTACAGCCTAAAAGTGACTGGTGGTGGGCAGATCTTTTCTCCCTGACTGAGCAGGCTGCCTGCAGAGCCTCTAGGCCATGCTGTTCTCTCCAGTTGCCCCATTATTTCAGTTACACAAAGCCCCCAACTTTCCCCACCCTGTCACCCTCTTGTTTTTCTGTCACATCTGATTCTTTACTTTGTTTCTTTCTCCACCATTGCTCAATCAAAGCCACCTTGATTGATACTTAAGAGAATCTCTCTCTCTCTCACACACACACACGTGCATGCGCACACACATGCACGCACACACACGTGCACACACGTGCATGCACGCGCACACGCACACACACACTCATGCACACTGGCAGCTCTGTATCCATTGGTTATAGGTGACACCCAAACTACATAATTCCCCACATTCCCCCTTCAGCAACCTTTGCTTCCAATGTTTGCTTCATTTCTGGCCACTCTTCCCATCCCCTTCTCTAGCCCTGCCACCTTTACATCTTTAAAAAAAAAAATTGAAATGTACATCAAGTGCACAAAGACGTACAGCTTATATCTGTGACTTCTCATTAGTGGACGCCTGGTAACAACACCCGTGTCTGCAAGTAGGACACTGTGAGTCCCCAGGTGCTCCCCTGAAGTCTCCCCTTTCTTACCTCTTCTCTCTCCTCAGAGGTGTCTACGCTCCTGAATTTGTGGTGATGGCATGATTGCTTCTGAAAAGAATGTATCTTTAAATACAACATTTTGCCTGTTTTGAACTTTATGTAAATGAATTCAGAGTACATTTATTTACTCATCTGTGCCTGGCTTCTTTCACTCAATATTTTGTTTGTGAGATTCATGCCTGTGTTTGCACAAAGGTGTAGCTGGTTTGTTTTCCTTGCTAAATAGTGTTCCATTGAATGGACAGCCTGCTGTGTTTATCCACTTTACTCTGGGGGATTTCCAGTTTGGGGTTGTTGTAAGTAATGTGGTTATCGACATTCCTGACTGTGCATTTTCACTTTCCATAGTCCTGAACCTGAGCATGGACTTACCAGGTCAAAGAGATGGTGTGGTTTTTTGTTTTTTAGTAGATGATGTCAAACTGGTTTTTTTCCTACTGGAGTGTTACCAGCATCTCATTGTTCTGCATCTTCTCCTCACTTGGTATTATCAGTCTAAAAAATCACAGCCTTTCTTTTAGGGGTTTAGTAGTGTCTCATTGTGGTTTGAATGCGAATTTCCTGGAAGTTGAGTACCTTTTTGTTTATTTATTTTGCCATTTGGATGTAGTCTTTTGTGATGTGCCTGTACATCTCTTGGTCAATTTTCTATTTTTAAAAATCTCCTTATTGAACCAAATAAGGGTCAAGGAAAGGAATAAAAACAATAATAATAATAATAATAACAATAAAGACACAAAAAACCAAAAATGAAAAGACAAGGACAAATTGGAGACACTTGGTGGGGAGTGGGTAGGGGGAGGGTTGAGGGCAGACGGGAGCACGGGGGACTGAGGTGATGGTGCACTGGTGAGATGGTGATGGGGAATACATGGGGATTACAATTGATGTCAAATATGTATAAATAAAAAAAAGTTCACACGATAAAAAAGACTTAAAAAATAAAAAAAAATTAAAAAAATAAAAATAAATAAAAATCTCCTTATTGATTGTAGAGTTTAAAAGACTTTAAATATATTCTGTGTGCAAGTCTTTTTTTTTTTTTGAATATAAGAAGTATAAAAACTCCCACTTTGAAGCTTGTCTTTTGATCTTTTACTGATATCTTTCCATGAACAGAAATCCTTTAAACAATCTTTTCCTACCTAAGGGCATGAAGATATTTTCCTTTGTCATCTTCTAGAGACTTTATTGTTTTACTTCAAACATTTAGAAGTAGGATGACCCACCTCGAAATGAATTTTTGGAAAGTGTTAGAGAGTTAAATGTGGTTATTTTTCCATTTGGATATCTATGTGATCTAGCACCATTTACAGAAATACAGTCTTTCACTGCTCTGCTGAGCAATAGTGTTTTTAAAAAATTAAAAAAATTTCCTTACATTGTTGTTTATTTTTGTACAGTACTTGATTTCTCATTCTTGTGTAGTCTCCATAAATCTTGCATCACCTGCGAATTGTCACCATAGTCCCTTGTGCTCTTTCCTCCCTATTTTGACCCATCTTTTTCCCCTCCCCTGCTGTATGCCTCACATCTATGGTTTACCTGCAAGTTGTGTCTCTCAGACTTTCTACTTTACGCTGTTTGCTTCCTGTTGTACCAGCTCTATTCTATCTTAATGACCATGACCTTACTAGTGTGGCAATCCAGCAGAACATGTTCTTTGAGGCTGTTCATCTCCAAGGTTACCTTTTCGATTCTTAGATCTATGTCCATACAATTTTTGAGAAATCACTAATATCCCTTCAACCCTTTCTCCTCCTTCTCCCTCCCTCTTATCTCAGAAACGTTACTTCATTTATTAGTTTTTATAAGTAAATACTTATAATAATACTTTATAAATACTATATAAATACTTTATTGAATTGTCTACTGTGTAAATGTCTGATATTTGTCTATGTCATTCTGACTTGCTTTACTGCATATGAGTCCCTGGAAATCTGTACATTTTGCTTTAAATGGAAGCATTTTATCTTTCCTTGTGACTGGATATACCACACCATCTGGAGCCCATTTTTTATTAATGGGCAGTTAGGTTGTTTCATGTCCAAGCTATTGTGTGTCCATATGAATTTTAAAATCAGGTTGTGAGTTTCTAGAAACAATCCTGATGGGATTTTTACTGAGATTGAATTGAATTTGTGGCTTGCTTTTAGGAGAATTGCAATTTTTACAATGAATGTGGTAAAGCCCTCCACTTATTTAGATTTTTTCGACATGCCTTTTCAATAAGGCCATATAACTTTCTGCAGAGAGGACTTGCATATCTTTTGTTAAAGGTATTCCTAAGTTTAATATTTTTGAAAATTACACACAGTATCATTTCAGACTATTTTTATGTTTATAATTGATTTTTGGAAATGCATATGGCTTTGGCATGTAGTCCCGGTATCCAACAATCATGCTAAACTCACTGATTCTAATAGTTTATCTGTAAATTCGTTTGGGTTTGTACATATACAATCATAGTATACTAATTAAGAATTCTGGTTTTAGACTACGACTGACTTGGTTTCAATCCTAACCTCATAATTTACTAAATGTAGGCATTTGAGAAAGCTCCTTGGTTTTTCTGAGTCTCCTGCCTCCCGCCATGCAATGCAATGGTGACACCACCTCTCAGGTTGTCAGTAAGGACTAGACGAAAGGAAGCATGTGCTGTCAGGAGGCAGTACTGCTCCCACTTATGGTTTGTTATTACATTCACTACCCTCAATCTCCCTTTCCCACTAATGCCACAGCTCTCCAGAGTCTGGCTTTCCCCTGTCATTTTACGGAATCACCCTTATAAACGCATTCCTAGTGTCTATTTCAATGGACACATTCGAATTTCTTGGCAATTCTGTGGCTCCTGAGATCTCAGTCTCTGGGATAAAAGACTCTCAGTCTTTTTTATGACACCAATCTGGATTTCTCTATACCAGCTAACTTGTGACTCTCTAACACTAAATGGGTCCCACAATTTGATTCATTTCTGATGCTAACTACCTAGAGTTAATGCAGACCCTGCAGGCTAATGGCTCAGTTCTGCAAGACTGCCCCCACCTCGGAAGGCAGTTTCAAGTGCCAGAGGTCAGCGGCATTTCTGACCAACCAGCTATAAAATCAGGAGTTCCCACGGCCCCTTCTGCAGTTTCGATAATTTGCTGGAATGACTCATGCACACAGGAAAATGATTTATCGTGCCTACCAGTTTACTGTGAAGGGCCTAAATGAGCACCAGCCAAACTGAGTTGCTGGGGGTAACACATTCCACGCCTCTCTAGGTGTGCCACCTTCCCGAAACACCGACGTGTCCACAAAGCTGGAAGCTCCCTGAGCCTCATTGTTGAGGGATTTTTGTGATGTTTTCAATATGTTGCCATGGCTGACTGATCACTGGCCTTTTGTGACTGAGCTGTCTCCAGCTCGCTCCTCCCCAGAGGTAAAGGGGTGGAGTGGGACCAAAAGTTCTAGCCCTGTAATCACACTATCTAGAGTTGTCCATTAGGCAAAAGGTAATAAGTTCCAAAGGTTTTAGAAAGTCTGTGCCAGAAGCCAGGGACAGGGACCAAATATTTATTTTTTATTATACCAGTTTCCTTGACAGGTATTTTCACCTTGACTTCCTGAGACTACTCAGTTCTAAGTGTTCTGTTGGTTTTTGCCCGGTATTTTTTCTTTTTTAAAGATTTATTTATTTATGCATATAAGCACTGGGGTACAGGCCAGAGTTGTGGGGGTGAGAGGATTCACCATAGACAGAGCAGGGAGCAGAACAGGCAGATCAACAGAAGTACACTGCTGAGGGGAGCAGCGGGCACAGCAGGAGAGGTCTGCCTCGCCATGTGGGTCCCCTCCCTGGCCGGCAGCAGGGACCGAACTTGTGCTGCAGCGGCTGCGGTTTGCTTCATAGTGCATTGCTTAACCCACTGCGCCACCAGGGAGGCCCCGCCCGGTATTTTTTCTTAAATGATGATTTTTTAAAAAAATGACCAGTTCTTATCCTTCTTCTTAACTCATTTGATGCCAATGAGATATGGACAGTCTTTGGCCTCATCTTCCACCGAATCTCTTTATATCTGTAACCATGGTCATTTTCTTGGATGGATTCTTCTTCAGGTGCATATTGCTCTTTGGGCATTGTTGGCTGGATTTTTTTAATAACATCCCAAATGAAGCTAAGCACCTTCAGTATCCCCAATCCTGCTCTCCTTTTTTGCTTCTCACCATCATCCACTTAAGAAACCTGAATATCATTCTAAAGACCCCTTTCTCCTCCATCCCTAGAGATAGTTGTGATCACATTCTGTCCTCTTCTGCGCATTCTCATTGGTTAATTTCTTATTTTTATCACCCCGGTTGTTAAACACCATACTTACTGTTCTCCTTCCTCCAGCCTTGCTGGTTTCCAGTCCATTATTATAGCAAAGATTTAGGGACAGCTTTCTTAATAACAAATAATCCTCCTCCTGTCAGGGACTTAACACAAAAGAAATTCATTTCTCTTTCCAATAAAATTCATCTGGATGTTTGTTCATCAGCTGCCATGTGGTGACTCACTGTCATCTAATCTGTTTTATATTCTGTGCTTTGGAAATATTAAAGTGCAATTTAACTTTTATTTATTTTTAAAAAGATTTATTTATTTATGCATACAAGCACTGGGGTACAGGCCAGAGTCCAGGGAGGTGAGAGGATTCACCAGAGACAGAGTGGGGAGCAGAACAGGCAGATTGACTGAAGCACACTGCTGAGGGGAGCAGTGGGCAAGGCAGGAGAGGTCTGCTGTGCCATGTGTGTCCCCTCCCTGGTCGGAGGCAGGGATCGAACTCATGCTGCTGTGGCTGCGATTTGCTTCATAGTGCGTTGCTTAACTCACTGCGCCACCAGGGAGGCCCCAGTTTAACTTTAAAAATCACATTATTCTACTTCCTGCTTTTCCTCTAAAATTTCCTACATTTCTTCACTTCTTTGTCTCGGTGATGGCTGCTCATTATTCAGAACTAAACTCAGGTGCCAGTCCTTCCTTTACTTCCTTCTCCTTGGTGGGCTGGGTGACTCTCCCTTGTACCATCACTGCACATTTCAATCAGAGCAAGCAGCACATAGCATTGATCTGAATTGTATTCATGGAAGTCTGGGGATGGCGATGGTCCAATCTTTGAGTGATTCTCAAGGTTTGGTTAAAAAACACCAGCGTCACTTGGGAACTTGTTAGACATGCAATTTTTCTGCCCCCATCTAGACTTATGGACTCTCAGACCCTGAGGGTGGGACCCAACAGTTTGTGATTATGACATTAAGAAAATGGACCACTGGTCTCATCCAGTGGAAGATCTGGCTCCAGAATATGTAGTTATTGAGAAAAAGTAAATTAATTTCTACTCTAGGATGTCATCTTGTTGGCAGTCCTAGCTAAAGCAATTAGGAAAGAGATATAAAAAGAAAACCAAACTGAGAAAGAAGTTTAGCTATCACTATTTGTAGCTGACATGATAATATATATACAGAAAACCCTAAAGAGGCTACTAAACTATTAGAAAAAATAATTCAACACAATTAAGTGGCAGGTTACAAGATCAATATGCAAAAATCTGTTGCATTTCTTTTAAAAATAATGAGCTAGAAGAGAAAGATATCAAGAAAATAATCCCATTTACAGTAACATCAAAAAGTATTAAGGACCTAGGAATAAACAAAGGAAGTAAAAGACCTATTTGGTGAAACTATAAGGCATTGTTCAAAGATAGAAGAAGACATCTGGAAATGGAAAGGTATTCCATGAGACTAGGGACCAGTTCTTGCTTGCTTGGTTTAGTAGGAGACACTCAGTAAATTCTGGTGAAGCGGATTGAATAAGCCTTCTGTGACTCTCTGAGGAAGGGGGTGAGTGTTGTAGAGAGGGGAGGGAGTCAGGCAGTCACATTGAACTGCAGTGGCTTTATCAAGACTGGATTTGCTGCAGCTGCCCCTGATCTCTGCAGTCTGCCCACCTAGGAGTCCTCTCCCATCTTCCTGTGGCCATTAGTCAACTCCAGTCTCTCTGCATTCTTTCCCTTGAACTGTTCCTAATTTGCAGGTCTTCTTCCACTCTTTGTCAGAAAACTTAAGAACTCAGTTCAGGCCTGTGTCTTTGTGGGTAGGGCTTAGGCAGAATTTTAAGCAGAAGGACACTGACTCAAGTGGTTTAGCTCAGAAGGTCTTTCTAGGCTCCATTATGTGGCTGTGGGGGAGGGGGAATGAGCCCGTTCCCTTCACTTTTAGGAGCCAGAGGAAATGGAATTTGGGGGGCTGGCACATGGCTTTAAGAGATGGAATTATTTAAGTCTCAAAGTGAAATGAAGGGTTGGCCACATCCCGTCTGCACACGTCTTTGGGCTAGAGGCACGCACCCTCTCCTGCACAGAGCCCTCTTTCTTCCTAGGAGGAAGAGTGACTTTTTCACAGCTTGCCACAGGCAAAGGAAATGGAAAGTCCCAGAGCATCCTGAGTCCCTCTCAGTTTCACAGGGCAGTTTGCCTCCTTTGGCCTTTCCCATGTTGAAGGACACGCGGAGCCTCTGCACACAGGCCTGGTCCTGTGGGGAAACAGCAAGTTCTGTAGCTGGAGGATGCCACAGCACTGCCTTTGCTTTCCTGGGAGGAGAGAGTGCTGACCTCCCGGGCTTGATCACATCTCATTCGGAAAACAGTCGGGCAGCCCCTCCCGGCCTTCCTGGTCTCTAACTCCAAGCAGAGAGCCTGCTGCGATGGTTTTTCTGAGAAGTTGCTGATCTCAACCCCGCTGGCTCCACATTCCTGGATGATGAGAGAGGGATTCCAGTGTTTACTTTGAACAATGTTTTCCTGTGTCTGAACAGACTGGGTGTTAAATTCTTCCAGATTTCTGGCTCCACGTTGCAACTCCAACGGGATAGAAACAGGTTTATGGCAGTTGGTGAGGGAGCGACAGCAGAGTCTGGCTGGGCAGCTTCTGCTGCTAGAGTTTCCACTTGGTAGATGGAAAGACTGTCCCTGAAGGCTCTTGGGCTCCATGCCCCAAGGGGGGGTCTGTTATGGCTTCAACTAGGGCTTAACACTATGCCTTTTCTCATTTCCCACCCTAGAGGGCAAAAGTTAGCTTTCTCCTTTGAAACGCAGCAGGGAATGAGAACAAGCTGAATTTTGAAGGTCAAGGCTTGCAGTGTTTTCTCTGTTTTATAAACCCAGAAGTTGGGTTCCTAAGGAATTCATTTTGTAGGGTATTGGGAAACTTGAGTGCTTTCCACTATTGGGGCCCGATGTGAGAGATCTTAGTGATCCACAGGCAGGCAGGGTTGGATGGGAGAAGAGAGTACTGCAGACTTGAATCCAAATCCTTACATAGGAGGAAACTGAGGCGTAGAGGGGTGTAGCATTTAGGGCTGAAAGAGCTGTCCTCAACACAGTTAGAGCTGATGGGGGATCGGGGTAACTGGTAACTATTGCTGTTGGTCATTGAGGAAATTGACCATGTAAGCACACATGGCCAAAGAAGGCATTCTTTATTAAGCGTTGCTAAATCAGAAGAAAACTAATAGGATCAACTCAGAGATAAAGGAGCACTTCATGTCAACTATGCACAAAAACAATTTCTTCATTCTGGTGTGTTGAACAATTCAAGGGGAACCCATGGGACCCCACCAAGATGTGCTCCCTAGAGAGTATGTTTTGAAGTACCAGGCTCTGGGCAATGTCTGTCCGCTTGTTGAATGGGAACAGCCCAAATCCACTTAGGGTATGTGTTAGACAATGGTCTTGAAATTCTACCATTCCAGAGCTTTGTTCTTGGGCCCTGAAAACCTACTCCTGAACCCATTTTATGGTGAGTGTAGGTGTTTGTGTGTGTGTATGTGTGTGTGTGTGTGTGAAAGGCAGATTGGTAGCAAATCTTCTTGGCTTTAGGACCAAGATAGAGCCCAAACAGTATCAATGTGGTGAGGCTGTATAAAACCGTTCCATGATAGAACCTGACATTTTGATCCGGCTGCTTCTATACAACTGTGTTGATGTCAAAGACATTTTTACTTGATCTTAAAAAGAAGCCACTAAAATTCTAACTTTCTACCTCTCAAGTAGTATGAGAAACAAATGTTCTAGCACCAAATTGAGCCTTTCCTTCACACCTTAGCTCATCCCTCACTCTAACTATGAACCCTATGGCTACATCAAGATATCTACTGGGTCATGATGGCTTGTCAAAATTGACTATTGGAGGATGACTTCATTTCTGTGGTATTTTGTAACCACAATTTCTTTACTTACACATGTCCTTTCCTTGTAGTAGAAATTTTGTTGTACCCTAAGAGATGGGAGTGGAATGATGCGGTGAGACTGCTCCCACTACCAACAGAAGGAAGCCCTTTTATATCCCCTTGGAGTGTCTGGTAAGGGTTTATATCAGTTAGCTCTTGCAGTGTACACCAAAACTTAATTGCTCAAACATTTATTATCTTACAGTTTCTCTGGGTCTGAGTGGACTTAACTGTGTACCTTTGTCTGTGGTGTTTTCCATGAAGTTGCAGCCATGGTTTGGGCTGAGGCTGTGGTCTGAAGACTCAACCGGTGGAGGATCCACTTCCAAGCTCAGTCACATGGTCATTGGCAAGATTAAATTCCTCGCAGTCTGTTCAGTGAAGGGTCTCACTCAGTTCCTTGCCACACAGGCCTCTCCTCAGGCAGCTCATAATATGGCAGCTGACTCTTCTCTCAATTTGAATGAGAGGGATAGAGGGGGAGAGAGAGTGAGAGAAGAGAGAGTGAGAGGAGAGAGAGAGAGAGAGAGAGAGAGAGAGAGAGAGAGAGAGAGAGAGAGAGAGAGAGAGAGAGGAGTGAGAAGAGAGAGAAGGAGCTCAACATGGAAGTCAAAATTTTCTTGTTACCTAATCTCTGAAGTGATATCACATTCGCCATATTGTTTTTGTTAGAACTGAGTTGGTAGATTCAGTTTAATCTCAAGGGGAAGGGGCTTTATGGGGAGGTGAATATCAGAAAGCGGGATTGCTGAAGACCATCTTGGAGGTTACCAACCACAGCATTATGGGCCCAATGTTCAGTTTTTTTTCAGCCTATGGACTCTGTCCCATGGGCAGTTCTGATAAGCCAGTGTCTGTGAAGGGCAGAGGAAATGAGTTCCATGCCCATGCTTACCCCTCCAGGGAGGTGGATATCTTAGTTGGATAAATATTCTGAAGAGTATTCAAGTGCAAGTAACTCTGAGTTTCTAAGCTAGTTTTACATAACCCCATTTTCCCCTTCTATACCAACTTCACTTCAGAGAAAGCAAATGAACATAAGACTAGCCACTGGCTTTATGTGGTATTGTCACTCTCTGAATAAAACCCCCATGACAGGTGCTCTCTTGAGAGCTCACCTAGTCCCCACTGGGGTGCCAGTTTCATTCACCTTTCTTGCTTTCAAAGTGAGCCCCCACTCACAAATCAGAGGAGAAAATTTATACCATTAATGTGATTTATGGTCTTTACCACAAAAGCAGTCAGTTATAAAAATCCTTATGGATCATGAGCTACTTTTCTCTGAATTAACTGGATCATGGAAACATCCCATTGGGCAGGATGTTTCTCATCATGGATTTGAGGAAGCTGAGGTTCAGCAAGATTAAGTCACTTGCTCAAGATTGGACATAAAGAATTGAAGTGTACTCTGTGCTGTACCCTGTATCCCCTTTCACGCATACCTAAGGCTCTAGATTATTCCCATTAGGAATCTGGCGAGACTTCTTGGCCCAATTTCACTCGTTAAGTCATTCTAGACTAAGGCTGAAGTGACCTGAGAAGGGAAATAGAACTCAGCGGGGACCAGGGATGTTAAAGCTGGAGGTTGTGCAGCGGCAGACACAGCTAGTGACTTTGGAGAGTGCACTGTGTGCGTACATGTGTGCTGGTGTTTATGCGTGTGTGTGTGTGTGTGTTTCATAGACTCCTTTTCATCCCTGGAGCTATTGCTGTCCCACTCAGGGGCTGTGTACATGTTCTGTGAGCACATATGTGGCTGTTGGTGGCCACCGATGCCTCAAACTTGCCTGGATGATTGGTTTTCAGGGATGCTTTCCAGAGGGTGTTTTTTTGGTGAGCAGGTGGTAGAAGCAAGGCTATCAGGACCTGAAAAGTGTAGGGGATGAGGTAGGATGGATGAAAAATGGGGATATCAGTGTGGTGGCATGCATTTCGGGGGGTGGGGTGGAGGCGCCTGAACATCTCCTGACCTGCTTCAGCCTTTTCTCTGATTTTTCAACTTATTCACCCCTTTTGGGTAAGATATTTTGTTGCTCATTTCTCCAGTCTGAAAATTGGACCGCATTGCTTTGGTATGTGGAATCTATCAATCCTGCATATTAACGCTATCAGCCCAACCAATGAGCTAAAGCCATGTGTTCAATGCTTTTTTGAATTATAATCCTCTGACAAAAATTCCTCCTGGCAATCCAAGCAGTTTCTATTATTGCTCCTGTTTCACAGATGAGAACTCTGAGACTCAGTAAGCCTCGGTATCTTGTTTTAATCCAACAGTTAAAAGCTGGCCTGTCCTGAACTTGTGTCCTTAATGCTATGCTACACTCAACTCTCCAAAGATCTGTTCAGTAAGCAGTTTGACTACCCTAGGAGCTCTGGCTAATTCTTCTATCAGTTGCTGCTTGAGATATTAAAATGCACACACAACAATATCACCCAAACACAGCAAGACCAGCAAGGGGAGAGGGTTTTGCTGTAAAGCTGCGTGAGGGTGGATCTTAAGAGCCAGACCTTGCTGGTGAGAGCACATTCACACAACATGCTCTGGGAGGGGCCCTTTCCCAGGTTTTAAAAATATTCACTGCATCCCTCTACTACACCAAGGAGACATTAAAGCCTTTGTTATTTAATTGGATTTCTGACTCATCAAAAACTCCTTTTGTCAGAACTTCAAATTTTCCTGGCGTGTCACCCACACTTTTGCTGTGTGCATAGTGGTTATGTTTCACTGTGTACTACTTGTATACATTTGTGCCCAGAAGGATTCTCTTGAAACAAATAACCAAATGTTTCTTCCCAGTTGCAAGAGACTTCATTCTTGAGCCTTGGGGAATTGATAATGGCTGTTTTCTCTTTGAAGCATAGCAACTGGTTTTTATATAGTCATACATATATTTTTAATATATAGCTTTTAATATATATTTCTCCCCCAAATCATCCACATTCGTTATATATTTGCCAGTTAACCGTCCTCATTCTGTTCCTAGAAACTTAGGAAAATGAACCTTCCTGGGAACTTTCAAGGGCTTCCGTACAGAAGTAAGCACCAGATCAGAACAGAACCTGGTAAGTGCCTGGTGTGGCTCTGGAGCGTAGGTCCTCAGAGCAGACAGCTCACAGGCCAAGAAGTGACTGAGAAATAAGGATTTCACTTGTGAGCTTTAAGAAACACAGTTTAGGGAGTGAATAAGAGAGATGGAGAGGGAAGAGGGTGAGAGACCTATACCAGGTTTGGAACAAAAGCATGAAAGCAGTTGGTAGGTGTGATGATGGGGAGACTAGGGAGTTCTGATGATTCTGGGGTTTTTCCCAAAGAGGGAGGTAGACCGTCCCTGAGAGTGAGAGGGAGGAGTGAAGGCAAAATGGCAAAACACAGCAAAAGTAATTCTTAGCCTCTGAAAATGCAGTGGTTATCAGAGTGGATGGGGGAAGGAGAAGCGGTTGGGGAGGAAGTGGAATAGGGCACCGGCACTGCAGCTCTGGTGGAGGTGTGAGTTGTACTTGGGGAAATAGAATGAGTGGATTGAAATGGAGGAAGTGTGAGATTGGAGCTCCTGAGGGGCGAGCTGAAGGAGAGAAGAGGTAATGGAGTGGGATGAACACAGCTGACATTCCTGAAGGATAGCAGTCATTGGTGACAGTAAGAATGGGGGGTGACCACAGGGGCAGGTGGTAGAGATTAAGAGAAGACACAGTTAATGGAGGGGGGTGATCAAGGAAGGCTGGGCTGGAGATCTGCAGGGATCATTCACTTGAGATGATTAGGAAGCCACTATTGATGCAAAGGAAAGTTGTAAGGGAAGCCAGAGTGCAGGAACTGAAGTTGTCAGTGACTTAATGGCAGAGTTCAGGGATCAGAAACTGGCAATCGTCAGGAGGGCAAGGGGGTGACCTAGTCTGATAGCATGAGCTTCAAAGGGAAGGACTGACTGCAAGGGGTTTGAGGATGGTGGTGGGAGAGGGGAGTAAGGAGGACAAGTGTCTCCCTGGGGGTCGTGAGGGGCAAAACAGCCCTTCCTTGAGAGTCCTGTGGTGACTAAGCGGAATGTGGTGTCTGAGGTTTAGGGAAGAGGGTGCTTCTTTGGGTGATGACCACTCTTGGCAGAAAGTCCCAGCGATGTATGGCATGGAATCTCCAGACTTCCGCTTCTTTGCTCAGCTGTTCAGATTTGGAGCACGATCTTGAGTTAACTTAAGACTCAGTAAACTTCATGCCTTTTGACTGCTGATGATTTTCTCAACTTAATATGCTCCATACTAGTGATCCATACTATTTATAATGGTCACTGTGGCTTCCTCCAAGAACACACATATCCTCTTCCTAGGAGGGTTAGGAAAGTGTCCCTGAGTTGCTGAGCCTCTACTCTGGGATTTGGAGGACATACAGGTCCTTAGAAGTGAGGAGAGGGAAAAGAATTTGGTCAGAGGCAAGAGTACCTGCCCAGGAGTACAGGCCCGAGATTTGGTGAGAAAGGGGAGGAGCATCCAGTGTGTGTGCCTGTGTGTGCCAGAGGAGAGGGGATGGGACCGCATCTTGGTGACAGAGGCTGAACTGGGGAAGCTTTTCTGGGACTAGTTTAACAAACATAGGTTTTACCTACAGGCAATAGGGAGTAAAGATGTGTTGAAGAGAAGTACAATGTGATCAGATCTTTCTGTTTTCTCTGCTTAGAATGTCATGCCTGATGTAGAGCTTGACACATAATAAGCATTCAGTAAATGTTTGTTGAATGCACACACAAACATATTTAGACATGCTTTTTTCTTGCTGTAGTCAGATGGAGAATGAACTAGCGGGGAAAGAAAATTAGAGGTAGGAAGACATATTTGGAGAGCAGAGGCTGAAGTGGGGTGTAAAAGGGAATCTATATAGAAGGAAACTTAATTTTTGCTTTAGGGCAAAACCTCAGATATAAGCCACCTTCCACAAAATAAATGCTGGTCTGGATTCCTAGTGATTTGAGCATTTGAAAGTGGCAGCATGGCCCACTGCTTAAGCCAGTCCTGGGAAATGCCTGCCTGTTTCCCCTCAGTTCCCTAGACTCACAATGCCCCCATTGTTCCAGCTGTGCAGTACTTCCTTTTTCTGATTGATTAGACTTTGTGAAGCCACATTTTTTCATGGTTCCACTGCCCATGAGCCAGCTGTCCAGGCAGAGAGCGGTCTCTGAGCACAGTTTGCTTAAAGCCTTTCACATTTGGCTTCCTGAATATGAGGTTGTAGGGCTACTTCTTGTTGCCCGTTTCTCCATCTCTTTCCTACTCATCTAGACTATTGATGTACAAGTCTGCTCCAGAGTCCATGGAAGGAAAAGGCTCAGAAGCTCCCCTCTGATTATGCCTGCTTGGCTTGTTTGCAAATTTTATTTTTAAATTTGGAAGTTGATCTATAGATAGTATGCTCACATGTGCTTTGTGCCTTAGGGGTCTTTGTATTACATCCTAAAATGGAAATAGTCATGCTTATGATCGACTATTCCTTATATAGATATAAAACTCAGATTTGTACTTGTACCTGATAGGTGGACAATGAATGCCTAGTGCTTCTTCTTCCTATGGGGTATTCATAGTGTTTATTTAGCCAACAGTATTATAGTTTGTATGCAGAAAACATACCCTTTAGCATTTTAAATATGATTTATTTATTTAGAATAAATATTTAGAATATGATTTGCATATTGGAAGAAGAAAGTGGACCATGAGTAGAGAAGCCCTTCATTCAGGACTTTAAGACATAGGGGTTGGCACTGAAACCATGCCTACTACTCATTTTCTCTCCTGTCTGTCAATGCTCAGCATAAATTTTCTCCTTGAAGGTGCCTCTTGACAGCCTTCCCCACCCAGGCTAGTTAGGAAGATTTTAGTCGGTCTGGGAGGAGCACTGAGCTCTCTGAACCAAGGCTCAGCCTCAGCCTGCTTTGGGTCTCCAGTGCCTGGTTCAGTGCCTGGTATATGGAGACATATAACACCTGTCTGCTGGTGCAGTGGCTGATGGGGCTGGTTTAGAGCTCCTCTGCTTCTGTCACTGAAGACGTAAATGACATGGATTATTCCTGTTTGTTTTCTTATTGCTTTGTGGACCCTAGATATAGAGAAATGTAGACTTGAAAGGAAGAGGCAAGTATGAAGAATCTGCAAAGAACCTGTAGCATTTGGAGCTCAATAGAGCTTCTCTGACTGCTGGAATGAACGGGTTGATGTTGCATAGCCATAGATATTTGAATTCTATTTCTACTGTTTTATCCCGCAGAGTAGACACATAAATCTTAGGGAAAAATTATAGGGTGCAGAGTGTTATCAGGAAACAGTGTATCCCCCTCCCACCCACCAAAAGTGGTAAGTCAGTAATGCCAAGTCTGTGTTGGAAGATGGGCAATTCTGAGTGGACTCTTGCCTCCTCCCCCCAGATGTGGTTAGAGATAGCTCTTTCCAGAAAGATGCAAGGTCTATATTAGAACACGCTGACAATTATGAAAGCTGCCCTCTGTATGCAAATTGTTTCTCCTCTTCTTGGCATGTCTGTGTGTTTGGGTAGGGGCAGCAGGGAGGAAGAAAAGGTAGGTATCACTTTGTTGCATGAAGAGAGAGGAGAAAACACCTCTTCTGTTTTGAAAGGCCAATTTGCCCTTCCATAGCTCACTCACCTCTACCTTAACAGTTCTAAGGTTCCCAGTGCTCCCAGCATCAGTGTCACTCAAGGCACATCAAGCCATGATCTTGTGTGTATCTGCTAGAGTCCATCTGGTAGAAGTAGGGCTGTGGCAAGAGTTTCTGTAGTGTTCAAGGAACAGGGCACTATGTCCTTGTCCCGTGGAGACATAGATAAACTAAGAGGAGTAGAGTCATGATATGGTGGGCTAATGGGAAGTCTGTGGTATGCACTGTATTGTCCCTGGTTGAAAACACAGGGAGTCAATGTGAGCAGTCAGCTTGCAAGTGGGGGGCTCTCTGGGTCTTCTGGGTAAGTCACCCTGGATGGAGATCAGCACATGACTCACTGCACTGAGTTGATTCATGCTCAGAACATCTCCCCAGACCTTAGTGATAAGCCTTTCAAGATACTTCTGGTCTAAGTGGCAGTTTCCTTTTCAGCCAAAAATAAATGAGAATTCACAAGAGAGCAGAAAAGGAAGTAGAGGGCTGGGAAGGAAATGGAAGGTTGAGAAGGTTAAAATGCAGAGGTGAAATGAAATTGCAGCAGGTTCCTGTTTGGGAAAATGCAAGTCTCCTAGAGCCAGACAAGGCTCTTCAGTGCAGCTCAGAGAGAAAGGGAGAGATGAGACACTAGACACTAGCAAGACAGGAAGGATGCCTATGGACTGGCATGAGGAGAGAGGAAGGAGGCTAAAGAGAAGGAAGTAGGTCTCATTTCCAGTGGAGCTTAGGTCTGTGTGTTGACTGTTCTTCTGTGGACTATTTAATGGGACTCCTGACTTGCTGAGGTTGATTTCAGAGCAAGAGAGCAACTAAAGACCTAGCTAGGTCCTAAGCAAGGTCATCCTTCCATTCTCTTATATTATCACATTCTCTGATGCTCAGAGTTCCAAAGCAAAGACTAGGCAAATTTCAGTATTGACAAAAGCATTTTACCGTTTCCATGGCATGCTCTGCCCAGTGGATACATGAAAAACGAATGCATGACTTTCCCTTTTGGAGATCTGCAGAACAAGTGAATATAGTACAGGTGCTCGGTGCCTATGTTCAAGGAGTATTTTCAAACATACTTGCTTGAGGATAGGTCTGCTGTATTTTCATTACACTGATAATGGTGCGCCCTGAATCAAACGATCTACATGCCCATAATGTGACTCTTGCCATGGATCTTTTTTCCCTTTAGGTAGCACCTATCAATATTTTTAAGAGATTGTTGCATTTTTGGGACACAATTTAGGAACACATGATATGCCTGCCACGAGGGTACAAATGTGTACTTTCACAGAGCTAGCGGGCCCAGAAAATCCTTTTGCAAGTTGGTTTCCTGAGATAAGGATGCAGCTTGCGACCACAGGCAGAGGGTGAGATCAGCGTTGCATGAGAATACCATCCACAGCCACAGTTTCCTTAGCTCAGTACTTTAAGGCACGGGTTCTCTTTTGATCTAAGTCCATTCCGGGATTGGCAGATTTGGTGGAAATACTCCATGGTGTTTTCAAATATTTAAAGGTCACTGATATGCAGGACTGACTATTTAAAATAAAGAATTCTTGAACGAGAATAAATGTCTTAGAACTGTGAAAGCACTATAATGGTTTCCTGGACCTGTTTCCTATCTCTATAGAGTTAATACACGATAAATCGTGAGTGTTTTTGGGCTAGATTGTAGCACAATGAGTCTCAATCTTTGCTGTGCATTAGAATTCAGTTTTTCATTCTGATGCCTGTACTACATCCCATGTCTATTAAATCACACTGTTCCAGGTGGGAGCCAGGCATTTTATTATTTAAAGATCCCCAGTAATTGCAATATGCAGAAAAGCTGGGAGACTGCTGGTTTAGAAGTTTTGTTATTTCCCATACATTTTGTTACAGCAGCCCTGCCTCTGTCGGGGAAGCAGGGCAAGAATCCTCCTTATTCTCACTTTGCCAGTGAGGTAACAGAGTTCCTAAGAAGTGCAGGCTCATCATCAAGGACACAGATTTGTTCCAAGCCCCATGCAAGGGTTACTCCTTTACACTTATTTTGGCCTGTGTCAGACTAGATTCTGGAAATGGTGGGCTAAGAGTTTGGGTGGGGAGTGGGAGGAGTTGGGCTCGAATATCCAGTCGATTGAACATGGGCCTTTGTGCCTGGAGCAGAAACAAGAGGACCAGTGCAATGTTATGCCTTCTGGCTCTCCTGTCAATGCTGTTTCTGTCTGTAGACTGCTGGTTTGCATTTCATTTATAGGGAAACAAAATGGAACCTTTGTGCCAGAACTGAAGGAAATTATAAAAGCCCACAGCTTGTCTTCAGACTTAATGTCAACTATTTGTCTCTATTTTCAAACAAACAAGTCCTCCCCATGAGTTTAAGGCAGTCTCAAACATTCCCTCTGGCTTTATAGTTTCTTAGTGGCTGCATCAGGTGGTATGAGTAAAACCCTACCATTCTATGGAATGGTTCTGTCAGCCCAGAGGGCTACTGTCTGAGTCCAGTGACATATAGTGAGAGGCTTTGAGCAAGGTAGCGGGTTACACATACACATGCACGCACGCACACACACACGTGCACACACACACTGTTGTCAAAACAAATGATTTGCTAATTGACTTATTTGAGGTTTTTTTTTTTTTTAAAGATTTATTTATTTATGCGTACAAGCACTGGGGTACAGGCCAGAGGTGTGGGGGGGTGAGAGGATTCACCACAGAGAGCGGG
>JAGFMF010011456.1:3067941-3108338 GCA_019455555.1 Galemys pyrenaicus
CTCCCTGGCCGGCAGCAGGGATTGAACTCGTGCTGCAGTGGCTGCGGTTTGCTTCATAGTGTGTTGCTTAACCCACTGCGCCACCGGGGAGGCCCTTATTTGAGGTTTTAAGCTTCATTAACTTTAGAAACTTTGAAAGAAGGATGAAAGAAATTATGCAAAATTCCAGCAGCTTAAAATGTTTTCCCACCATCTAGCGTAAGTGATGAGTTGGGAAGCACAAACACACTTCTGAGAGTTTTACAAATAGGGAAGGTAGGTGAAGCATTCTCTGTCCTTGGAAGTGGACTAGCATGGGCTGGGTGACATCCTCTGTGTTGCTGGGGACTTGGGATGGATGATCTGAAATCCTGAGATCTTAAACTTCTGAGATCTTAAAGGGACACTAAGAAGCTACCAACTTCCATTTTAAAAACTTGTCATTACAAGTGGCTCTCTCTTGGTGAAAGAACTCTTGGCCCATTCTTTCTTCTCTACCCGCAGAAAAATGACATTTTGAATTCTTGAAAAAATATATTGTAATGAAAGGTTACCACTAAGACTTAACAATAGCAACTCAGTAAGGCTTGGATCTGAGTAGGTTTGATGAAAACTAGTTCTTTATGTTTAAAGAGTATCACATCTGAGATGCTATCCTTTGGTGTGTTATAATAAAGTGCTACAGTTGTGACTTATTTACTTTAAAGAGTGGAATAATTTACATTGTCAATGTGGTGTCAATAATAAGCTCACTTGCATCCTACAATGGCTCTCTGATTAGGAGGAAAAAAGGGTGAGAAGCAGCAATTGCTTATCTCACATGTGAAGCACAAGCATGAACTTCACACAGGAGCATGTCAACCCTCACTCTTTCTGGGCTCTCTACTGCTGCTGCTTCTGCCACTTCTCTCCTTCTGCTCATGGAGTCCTCTGGATGCTGCCCTATATATTTCAGCCCAGGTGTGCTCACCTAGGCATGCTCACACCCTACTCCAGGTGCACACCATTAGGCACGCATGCAGGACCGCAGGTGTCCATCATTGACACTAATGGCAGGAGGGTGGAAAAACTTGGTAACGTCTATTTACCCTACATATATCACTGTAGCTAACACTGCTCTATGGTATATATTGTATCCAAATGAGAAGGTGGGGTGTTAGAGAAACCCATTGTGATCCTTTCACAATACACGTAAATCACACCATCCTGTGGTACCACTTAAACTTAATGCAGAGATGTATGTAATTTTTTTAAAAAAAACTGGCTAAAAAACTTATAATCATCTGAAAAGAAAATTTGAGATTTCTTTCTTGGGAACTGGCAGGTAAATGTGGGAATGTTCATGGCACTTTTACATGTTATGCAATCATGCCATAGTGACAGCAAAACTGAACCTAACAAATAGTGAATTATGGGATAGAACACATGTATTAGGACTGAAAAGATCTCCTGGCTCATTTCTTACTGATAGACAGTTAGTAAAACCTCACAGATCTTTGGCATTCCCTCCCTATATTTTGTTTAGAATATTAATTAATGAATCAGCAGCTCCATGAATCGACCCAGCAATCCTGGTTGTAAGAAACCCTCCAGGTTGAAGCACCCTCAAGTTTGAGAGCCAGGAGACCACTGTTCTAATCAAATCACCCACATGTGTCACCACGTAGAGCATGCCAGCAGTTAGCTTAGGGCTGCTGCCCATCTCAGCCATGTCCTCCCCTCATGCCAGGCAGAGCTATGCAGCCCAGATGGCAGGCACTCTGCCCACACGCAGTAACATGACCACACTTGCACACTGGCAGAGAACATGGCATGGTTTTGAAGCATGGTTTTGTTCTTTACCTTTTCCTGTAGTCCAGGCTTCAAATAGCCCCCAGGTCTCCCCTGCACCCACTCATTGGAAGCTAGTAGACCAGAAAGCAGAGCCTAGAGACTCACACGACCTCAGTGCTACTCACCTGGGCTGTTGCCAGCAGGTCTCAAGTACAGACCCTCGCCCTTGGGATGCCAGGGTGACCACTAGTCTTTCTTCTCAGGTCACTTTGAGATGGCCCTGGCTAACAAGTGTATTTTCCTAAAGGTGTTTGGGACTATGAGGTGAGGAAGCCTCTAGAATTGCAGAAGAAGATGGATGCAAAGAAGGTGAAGACAGAAGAAGGTAGGCCTGGAGGCTTAGCAATGGGAGCTGTGCAGTGGGGGTGGTAAAGGTTTGAGGGGTCTATGTGGGAAGAGGAAGAGGTGGGGCTCCCCAGGTGGCCACTCTTGTTACACTGACAGAGAACATAGCATGTCTGGGAGAGGGAGCGTTTACTTCAGATGATTTTAGTTCACCTCTGCCAGGTCCTCCATTGCCCTGACCTGCAATATCTTTGCATGTTGCATTTGCTTTGAGGAGACAAGGATGTGCAGTGCTTGGAAGCTCTGCTGTGCACTTCCTAGTGAAAGGTGATATCACAGATCTCGCCTTCCTTGGGCAGAAAAATACACAATGCTTGCAGGAAGAAGGAACCTTCTGGAGCGTCCCACAGCAGGTTTTTTACTAACAGAGCTATCGTCAGATGAGCTCCAGCTTTTGAAAGTCCACAAGGCAGCCTGGGAATATTTGTATAATCTGTATCTTCTCTTAATTATCCCCACTTAACAGTATTTTCCACTGAATTCAGGTTAAAGTTGGCAAGATGAACGTTTCAACTCTTCCCCTCCCAAACTCCTACTGAAATAACCCAAGAAATATGAAACTAGGGAGGTATGCATCACTTGATTAAACAGGGCATGGTAGAAACTGGCAGGCGGGAGAAGTTTTGAGACATTTCTGGTAGACAGAGGGAAGCTGCAAAGGGAAGTCAGCAGGAAAAACCTGCCCATGTTTAGTATCTACAACAAGATTAACCCTTGTTAACCTAATGGGTAAAGTTTCTAGCAAAACCTCTCTACCCTCAAATACCCAGCTTCTGGCCAATAACTGTAGTGAAAAGTTTATGGACATTTGAGCCCCTTTCACCTGAGATCAAACTCACCATGTGCCAGTTGTGCAAGCTAAGCAGCCTCAGTCTCACTCTCCATTAAATAGGGATAATATCCATGAAAAGGTAAAAACAAGGATTAAATGAAATAGGCAAGGAGACATCGACAGAATGTTCATAATAATGTGCTGTATTACATGCCAGGTACTATGCTAACAGCTTTACAGGAGTTATTTCCTTTATTCCACGAGAAAGGTCTGTGAAGTAGGCAAGTCACTTAGCCCTTTTGCTCAGAAGGCAACTGAAGTTTGGAAGGACTAAGAGAGTTGCTCAAGACTCACATAGATTAAAGGGGGTAGAAAAGGAATTTGAACTTGAGAATTTGAACTTGAGTAGTCTAAGAGCAAAGCTTGTGCATTTAAGCCCCAGGCTACACTGTTCCAAGTCCCCAAAACAGAGTGCCTTATTTAATCCTTACAGTTTATGGTAACATTTTCAGTGGTGAAAAAATACTACAGGGGTGAAACAATTTGAATTCACGCAAAGAGTTGACACAAAACCTGCTTGGCTCCAAGAGCCACATTCTTGTATCACTTGCTGTTCTTTAATCGCCCTAGGCTATGGAAGAGCATTCTGTCTCCTAACTTTGAGTCAATTTTATTTTCTGAATACAAGTGGTGGAAGAGCTATTATGCTCTAAAATGTGGTTAATTCTTTGAAGAATTGAATCATTGTATGCGTGTGCTTCTAAATAGTCTATATTTCTCTCTGCTGGTAGGTCTCTCAGAACTTCCCCAGCATTTGGTTGAAAAATGTAACTTTTGGCCATCCTACGTCACATATATCTCCCCAGTGGTGAAAAGACTCATTGAGAGAAGCAAAGCTAGAGAACTAGAATGCTTGAAGGCCTTTGAGGAAAGTCGTACACAGAGGCCAAACAAGCCTTTCAGCACCACCCAGCTGAAAAGGAGAAAGTTGGTTAAGTCCTCTGGCAACTTACTCAAGGACATGAAGTCAGAGAGCACGGCATCGGTGTGGGACGCTGTATCTGGTCCTTCTGTTATCCAAGACTCCACGTATTTCCATCCGGATGCCAGAGACGGCCCCACAGCAAACTACAACAAGATCATCTTCTCTCGAAAACCAATGACGAGGATGCTTCCGTACAGCTCACCTCTGGCCAGCAAGGAGAAACATTCAAATGTTTAGCAAGGAATTTCCGCAGCCATCCCCCAAGCTTATGTAGTAATTAAGCCCCATTCGCCACGTATTTCATTCCTGTCCTTTAAATTTGACCTGGCCTCTGCATGTGTAGAGGTTGACTGAGATACACCATAAGAGAATGCGGGCCATGGGTGGGCTGGAGGTGCACCCCTCCAGAGGGGGTCTGGACATTCCCGGCTCTCCTTCCTGGAACGGAAGCTTAGGACCTAACTGTGGGTGAAACAGTCCAGTTCAAGGCAGGAGACAGATTACACCCAGAGATAATTAAGAAGAATTTTAAACCAGGTAACTGAAAAGACGGGAAGAAAACACAAAGATATCAATGGGGGCAGCAGTGGTAGGAAGCAGCAATCACCTCTCCATGGCTGAGGGGACAAAGGGAAGATATTTGGACTTATTACAAGGTAGATGTTTGGAGATGGAGCTCATGGGTCGAACCTCAGATTTCTGAGATGGGGCAGCGGGGTGGTCCTGCACGGTGCTGGATCTCTGAGCATGCGGAGGAGGTGTTTGACTGAGGGAACTTGAGGTTGCTTCTGTGACTAAGGAAAACTGAAAACTGGACCGAGATCATTCTGGAAGGAACTGCCATTGCCTGAGAGAATAAGCAGCTCGCTAGGGGAAGCGGACAGGGTGGGAAGCCAAAAGAAGGTAAAAAGAAAGTGAACCAGAAGCCATCCAGGAGCAGAGTTCCTTCTTCCTCCTCCTGCCTTGCGGATGCCCTCCAGCGCCCCCTATGGGTAGAGCCCGTCAGAGAATATAGCAGGAATGTGGTTTGCAGAATCAGTGGTAGCATCTCAAAGCATAGTACTAATGGAAGAGAATATGAGTTTAATAATAGCTTCATAAGAGCATCTTGACTCTTGAATGTGGTATTGAGGGGTTTTTTTTCCCTTGGAGGATTTACTAGGAAGTGGGATTGGGGGCCCTATGTTCCCTGGAGCCTTTTTTTCCCTGTATTTTTTTAAGGCGTGGCTTGTGGGTCAGCGTTGGGGTGGGAGGTAGAGGGGGTGGGGTGGGGAAGTTCCTGGCTGAACCGCAGCTGTTATTTGTCGAAAACACAGCTAGACTTGGTCCACCCTTGCTTGGAAATGTTCCCAATTGGCCTCTAAGCAAGCTGTGCTATCATCAGTCTTGAAGCAGACACCCTTTGTCTTTAGATGTGAAGTGTGATCCAGAGAAGCTGGGCAGACCCAGCTAGTGTCTGGGTTTATCTACTCAGCAGAGCTCCACGGATAGCTTTTCTTTGACCTCACCTGAGTTTCTGTGTTTGTGGTTATGAGTCAGTTAACTATCCTGCTTCCCTAACAGAGATAGAGAGGATGCCATGCACTAATTGCTGTAAAAGTTTTGAAAAAGTTGACTTTGTCCTCTAAGTGTGTCTCTTTATTCCAGAGTCTTGCAGGAACTTTTGCATTCATCTCTGCATGCTGGGAGATGTGTTGGGACAGCTGCACAAATTAAGACGCCCAAATCCATTTCCTGGGTCCCCAGTTCTTGGCCAGAATGGATTTTTGCAAAGAAAAAAAAAAAAGGGGTGATTTCCAGTGAGTCTGAATGACTGATTTTTGCCTTCTGAGCATTTCTAGTCAGTATATTTCAGAAACCATGGATTATAGGAAGTCATTGTGTGTTAATGTTTGGGATTGGAATAATTTCTTCTAATCATTTTGAAAGCAGAGCAGTTACATGTGTTTTTGTTGTTGTTGAGTTTTCTAGTATTTAGTAGTTTTTACAAAAGTGTATATGCTTTAAATTGAGTGATTATTTTATAGATAGTGTTGTTTGGGTTAATTCTCAGTCTGTTATAACAGGTTTGAGACAAGGACATCATTAATACCTTATATTTTGAAAATTGAATGAATGCAATTCAGCATTGTCTTCTGAGGCAACTTGAAGAAAATAAAAGTCTAATTCCTTCTGAGGGAACTCAACTCTAATTCCTATCACGTATCTGTTTTTAAACAAATTCTTTGGCAATGCTTCTGGATTGCAGGCACAAACACAAGCATTTTGAGCCCAATTTGGGGTTCACAGAGCTGCTGTCAAGGGAACTTGACTGACCATGTCTAGATCTGCCTGAGGACCAAGAAGATGCAAGGAAATAATTTTCTGAGTGTAGGAGGAGTTGACCAAGACCTGCTGGACCCAGTAATTAAGACTTGGTTGCTGGGGGAAGGAGGGTGATCCTGAGTAACTGAAGTATCAGTTGCTTAGACTTCACGTCTGGACCACATCTCACTAACTGCTATGGTGGTGGGGACTAGTGAGTCCAACTCTTGCTAAAATCCTGGAACTCAAATTGCGGAGAGGACTTCATCTTGACTTCACAGTATATGAAACTGCAGGGATGCATTATTTTGTGTGTGGAGGGGAAGCAGCCAGGACTAGCAGAACCCGGTGGATGCTTGGCAGGACCAGTTGGAGAGACATCCCTGGCGCTCCCAGAAGAGGCATGGAACCCTTCCCCAGGGCCTAAAGCCCCTCAGGAGCAGGCGGGCACAGGGTGCACTTGCATTATTTCTAATGTGTCCTGCCTGTTTGAACTGGAAGGACCTGGGGTTTCTGAGGTTCTTCTGAATATATTGAACGTCCCTCTCTCATAGAGGACTGGGTTTTCTGATAGTCCATAGCCCATAGCTCTTCTTAATGATCTCTGCAGCATCTGGAATGTTCGGTTTGTGGGAGAGTAGGTTCAGTTAGTCTCCCTGCTGTCGGAGGTTTCTGAAACACCAGAATATGTATTCGGTCGACCCTTCTGTGTTGCTCTGTAACTAAGGCCCCACTCTGACACCTATTGAGTGGCTGTTTTTGAACAAATTCTTTGGCTCCTCTGCACAATATGGTATTTATCTATTTGCAAATTCCCTGGCTGGTGTTTAAACTGTTGATGTTTAACTTCAGCAGCATGACTGAGCCTGCTGGCCATTGTCATTCTGGCGGGGTTCTTAGGATATCAAACAGTTCCACATTCTCCAGGCTCCCCAGCCACTGGCCTGGGAGCAGGTCTTGAAGGGGGCTGGGCTGCTTGACAAAGACTGCAGGAAATTCTTCAGGGAGACCACTGAGTAAACAAAGGTGAAGATACAGGTACGTGTAAACCAGATACTTGGGGGGTAGCCTGCGACTCTCTGACTGAAATGAGAGGTCGGAGTGGGACCTGAACATCAGAGAGAAGCAGCGAATGTTGTAAATATTAGCAGAATGTGGGACTGGTACAGCAAGATCAGCAAATCCAGTTTTTTCTTTTGTCTGAAGAGACATGAATGCCGCACAGCTCCCTTGGTCCTTTCTTTAGGAGAGGGAGAACGAATGAGGTGCCCTGAGGGGGAACTTTGACCTTGGACTTCAAGATGAGTATCCTCAGAGGTGGTACGTAGTCACATGAAGCAAGGAGACCGCCCAGAAGAGTCTAACGAAAGACCGACGATGTGTCCGTGGAGACACAAAGCTAGGAGCAGAATCCCAGGCCTGCAGCTGGGCTCTGTGTGTTGACAGAGATGGCGAAGGGATGGTACAGTGCTTCGTGAGATGTGCCCAAACAAATGTACACATCTGGACAATAGGCTTTTTTCACCCTTGACTGAGTCATTCATTCCTAGAGTTTTTTGGAATCCCCACCCTTCTGGAGTAACAGGCACATTTTCAGAGCACACACTTATTGCCAGATAAGAGAAGACAGATGAGAGGCCAGGGGAGGGAATAGGTGGGCCTGAGATTTACTGTGACCTGATGGTCTCAGAGCTGGGACTGGCGCTCAGGCTGGGTTTATGCATGTCAAGTAATCAGGAAATCCTTCCTCTTCCTCCCCCACTCCCAACTCCCATCTCTCACCAGGGATCCAAAACCTCAGCCAGCTACTGGGTCCTGGAAATCATACCCCAATGTCCTAACTTTGTAGCGGAGGGCTGGACAGGGCTATGCCTGGCACGAGCAGCTGTGCGAGTTACCTCCAGGGCGCGGTGGGAGTGGAGGGCCGGGCAGGATCAGCAGGGGCTACAGGAACACTTGGACTTTAGAACCCTGCCAAGGTGACATCCCATAGTCTGCGCCTGGATCCCGACTGTGATTTTAGATCCATATGAAACAGGGTAGGAGAAACAGTACATTAAGGACTTTGGACATGGTGTCCAGAACTTTATCTTTTCAGCTGTGCTGTGTACTCTAGGGTCAAAGAAAAATTCCTCACCCAGCTAAGGCCTTTCTAGGAAGCTTGTACTGCCGGGGGCCCCAGCAAGGGCTCATGGTATTAATTCACGTTCTCTCTAGATCCAGTTGTTCGGTCACCCAGAAAGGGCCATTATTTTTGGTAGACAAAGGATGTGAGACGCGACAACGTTGCAGGCAAGTGGAAACTTTTCTATGTGTTTGCCAGTCTGGAGGATTTTTGTAGAGAAGGAAATTTGTACCAGAAAGAGTCACAGCTGGAAGACAGTGTGCCTGAGTATGCCAGGCCTGCTGCTCATACTTTTGGGTGTTGGACCTTGTCCATGTTTATTTTGCTGCCATGGACTTATGGGCTTTCTCACCTCGTTGACTGCCTACAAAGCAAGAGAGCTTCTTGGGACTGGAAACAGGGACTCTCCAAGTGCAGGCTGCTTTCCCTGTAGCTAGCTCCCTTTCTCCTTCACCTCCTCCTCCCCCTCTTTGGTTTCATCAATCACTGTCCTCAAGTAGGGGAGGTGTGTTGGACCTAAGGTGTTGGCTCACACACAGGTTCAGCTACGGCACCTTCTATTGTGAAGGGACTTTACTAGAACTCCATTCTATGTGGCACCCTTACCCAGAGCCCATTACTGGACAAGGTCCTTTGTGTTCACTATCACATCTCCAGAGTCTGGTTCCTGACCACACATGGATTTGGTGCTCAGCAGTTCACTGAGCAAATGATTTGCAACTATAAGTCCTAACACATGAAACCAATATGTTGGGAAGAGGTAGTTTCTTTTACAATGTTCATAGGCTGGAAAAACCATGTGGCCAGGTTTTGTAGAAAGTTTGAGTTCTTGATCAGGTAGCATTGCTTTATATAAAAGTTCTTCCTAAGAAAACAAAAGAAACAACAACAAAACAACAAAAAAAAAAAAAAAAACAAGAGAAAGCTAAAGGAAATGGGCAATCATAACCAAAAACAACCAAACGATCAAATAAAAACAAGATCAAAAGATCAAAGATAAACCCAAGGGACCATGGGAGTGGATGGAGGGAGGGGAGGGCAAAGATGTTGATGAGGCACAAAGAGCACAAGGGACTGAGGTGAGGGTGCACGGGTGAAAATGGTGGTGGGAACCCCCTGGGGAATACAAACGATGTCAAATACAATTAAATATAATAAAAAAAAAAGTTAAAAAAAATAAAAAAAAGTTCTTCCTAGTGCTGAGAGTATGATTCAACATATTCAGTAAGTGCCTTTGATGTGGCCTTCATTATAGGATATTGGAGGCATAGAAAGGACAGGAGGCACAGTCTCTTAAAACAAATCATCTAGTTCCTTTAAATCCATGCTTATCTTATGGAATTCCAAGTTGATTTTTTCCCCCCTTTTCATCTTTATCAGAAGGGACTTAACAGCCCAGACCTAACTTGTCTCATTCCCACGCTTGCAGTCATGGTGGTGGGCAACCTACAAATAGGCATGGAGTGCTCGCTTGTGCCAGGCACTGTGTTGGGAGCCCAGGTGTGAATGTGGCCGCATGCTTTAGCTTAGACTTGGCAGTGGAGTCACTGGACAATCATATGACCCAAGTGCAGGCATGATGCATGTTACAAAGAAGCACGAGACTCTATGAGAGTGTACTTGCTTTAGGCTCATGACATGTTCTCTCCAGTCTCATGAAAAAAGGATTATGGAAAGAAGCAGGATTAGTATCAGGACAGCTGCTCATAAAAAGAAGTGAGGTCACAGCAAATTGTGGGCCAAGTTGAATTTTAGTAGCCTGCTGAGTTTTTCAAAGCTGCCTTCAGTTTCTGCTTGGCTCCAACATTCATGTTTGTTTCTGCAGCACCATGGAGCTGTCACCTAGCTGGGACATGCTTTGGGTCAGGACCTCGCCCTCCCCCCTTGGAAGCAGCGCCCATATTTGCATAATACTTGCTCTGGGTCACTCACTTCCGGCCTGCCTTTCTGTCCTACAGAACTGGGCTGGGCAACTTTGAGAGTCCAATTCTTAGGCAAATGCAAGTTCCAAGTCTTCAGCATCTGGTTCCTCATTCACCGAGCCCTACTTTAACTTCTCCAGATTACCATTTCATCTCAGTGTCAGATAGCCCGTGCTTCCTTCCAGTGTTTCCAAGTTTTTGTAGGTCCCTCAGTAGACTGGGGCAGGGGGTGCATTTCAACCCAGGGAGAATGTGCTGCGCCATCTCTTGGCTCTCCTTGCTCCACACTGCTCTTGTCTGTGTCTGGTTATATCCAAAGAGCTCTTCCCTCCTCTCTTTCCCTTCCTTTTGAATTTCATTGCTACTTCTTATTTTTGTGATTGTAAAATAAAATGATGCTTATTTTAAGTGGATCAAGCTTTCTAGAGCATAAGTAACCAAGATGACCCTGACTGTACAGACTCTTAGATCAGCTTGCCTCTTCAGTGATCAGATACCTAACAGACTGAATCTCCATCCTGAGGACAATGGTGTTTTCGGGCACGTTCTGGGAAAGTCCATGGCACGTTAACCTTGTCTATAAAACCACCGAAGTGGCCACTTCTGGCCTTCCCTGTCACTCCAGAAGCCAGAGTTTTAAGGTCCCAGGTCACTACTGTATTATTTCTCCCCACTGTTGTTATTG
Organism: Galemys pyrenaicus; assembly: GCA_019455555.1. Classification (NCBI taxonomy): domain Eukaryota; kingdom Metazoa; phylum Chordata; class Mammalia; order Eulipotyphla; family Talpidae; genus Galemys; species Galemys pyrenaicus. Next base: position 3,078,892 of record JAGFMF010011456.1, read on the forward strand.
GGTCCCTTGAAGCTTCCAAAAAACATGGCTCTGCCTAGGTAGTAATGGTGAGTCTTCCCTGCAGGCTTTGGAGGTAGCCGGAGCATAGCAGAGTAAATTATAATTGCTACCAGAAGTGCGTACTTTGAAAGGCCCATCAGCCTACATGTGGATTGCATTCCCTGGTGAGGTCAGCTCCATTGCCAAAACATATTTCAGTGTATCTCTAAAAACTCAATTATTGAGGACCAATTTCCTCTTAACCTGCAGATACTAGAGTTACCTCCACCTACCTTTTGTCAATAGCCTCCTTCTTTTCAGACAAAATTGCCACTGGGAATACCAATTGCTTCATTCACAGATGTGGCTTAGTTCTGTTGGCCTAGAAAAAACAATCAGTGTTTAACAGAACATGATGCATTGGGGCTTCAGACATTCAAATAGTGAAGGACTTTCGCTCCTCTACCCATGCCTACCTCCGCAATGTTTCTGATGGCCCCTTCCTGAGGACATTGAAGTGTGCATGCTCTCAGGTGTGGGCACTCTGTATTTGAACTTCTTTTCCTGTAGGTCTTGAGAATGCTGAGGGCACTGGTGGGAGAGTTCTGGCCTCTAGAATGTTCAGAGTATGATGAGAGTTCCAGGTGTTCAAGTGACCTCAAAACAGGAGAATCATGGAACAAAGCAAGGGTCGTGATGACTTTTTTATGTCCTCCAGGCCCCTGCTCAGGGTCTTATTACCATGTTCCTACACAATTGTCCATGCTGATAGCTGCACAGATGCAGAGTGGTGGAAGCAGGGACAGAACTCACAAAGACCATATGGGAGTGAAACTCCCTGGAGTAGTGTAACATGACAACATGGTCTCATAGGTAGAAATGACCAAATAAATGTTTCCTTTATTAAAAAAGTCATTGTTTTAAACAAGAGCTCTTATGTATAGAGAATAGACTAGGGTTACCAGAGGGAATGGAGACTGGGTGAGAGTGGTGGATGAAATGGTTAAAGGGGGTCAACTGTATAGAAATGATTTTGGGGGGTTAACATGATATAGTTCTCCAGTATACAGAAGTCAAATTATTATGCTGCATGCCTGAAACTTACACTATGTTACAAACCAGTGTTCCCTCAATAAAAATTTATTTGAAAAACATCATTGCCTTTCCTAACATGATCTTACAAAATACATTTTGTTTGCTTTTCTTAACAATGATTCCTGGATATCAGTGAAGTCAACAGATTGAGATCTAATTCATTCTTTTAAACAACTGGGTAATGCCTCATGGTAATTTAAGTATTTGATTTCTGCAAAGCCTTGAAGCTCTAGAATGCCTTTCTCCTTGAGCTTCCCTCAGACTTGACTTGGTGTAACACCATCTTATATATATATTTTAAAGATTTATTTATTCATCTAAGAACTGGGGTATAGGCCGGAGGTATCGGGGATGATAGGATTCACAGAGACAGTAGAGAACAGAACAGGCAGTTAGACTGAAATACACTGCTCAGGGGAACAGCAGGCAAGGAAAGAGAGGTCTGCTGTGCCTTGTGGGTCCACTCCTGGCCGGGGATCGAACTCGTGTTGCAGTGGCTGCTGATGCTTCATAGTACGGTGCTTAACCCCTTGCCCCACCAGGGAGGACCCCATCTTATATTTGTATAAAGTGTATACATTTTCAGTGTGTTCACTGACTTAATGCCCCAGTCACTCTGAGATGTGGAAGGCCAGTTGAAGAGGATGTCCTGAGCTCAGAGTAGGGAAATTGTATCTGACTCCCAAGATGGAGCCTTTCTTACCAGACATCTCTCACCCCTGCCCATCCCACACATTACCTGCTCTGGATCACCCCCAAGTTGGCAGCTCACAGCTCCTCTAATGAGGGCATGGAGGAGTCACCCACCACAGGATACGTGTGCCCGGCAAATAGCCACAGGATTCTTCCTTGATTACAACCACAGCTTACATTTATTGGCGTTGCCAATGCCTGGAAGCTATCGCAGCTCCTGGAGGTTGGCTGGCGTGGTGTTGGGTTTGGGTTGAAGGCCCTGTCAGGGGAAGCACGCAGTAGGAGCTCATCCCTGAGTCCAGGGCCTGGGAGTAGGTTACACCAGGTCGGGCTTGGAATTCCAGAGATGACTCTGCACCTGCCTGAGCTGGACACAGCTACACAATTCTTCCTGTCAGGGATCCATGTCTGAGAAGACAGGCCTCTCATCTTTTCATTCACCTGAAGAAAAATTGTCTTAATAAACACAAATCTACAAAGACCTGGTGAATAGCACCACCTGGGGGTGTGCAAGCGCACCACCTGTGCAACCACCCAGTGGCCTGGAAGGAAGTGGTGCTGGATCTGACATTTGAAGGGTAGCTAGGGTTTATCCTGGCAGGTGTATGTGGGGGGCGGGGGCGCATGTATTTCTTTGTTCTTTATGTTTGCTTCACTGGTGAAAAAGGGCTGTTATTAAAGTCGAAGAACGCTCTATGTTCATGGTATTAAGGAAACAATTATAATGTGGAACTTCTCTCTCCCACCCCCCTGCCCACCCCCCATCATTTCTCACCATAGAAACAACCACTATTCCTGGTTGGTGTCCACCCCTTTGAGGTGTGCTGTGCATGTTCTTAAAACCTGAAGTCTCCTCTTGGTGAGAAGCCACAGGACTATGTGTCCTTCTCCTCTGGATCTTTCCTCACACTCTCCTGTGCACTCCTTGCTCCAGCCTTCCTGGTTTGCTTGCTCTTCCTCTCTCCCACCTCATGGTCTCAGCTTATGTCATCTTCCTGCTTCTCTTCTGCCAGGAACATTCTTATCCTTCTATGTGCAAAGTTCTCTCCCTCACTCCACGCAAGTCTCTGCTCAAATGCAGGCTAACTTTCAGACAACAGGGAATGCCCTCCAATTTTCCCACACACATTAATGATAACAGCATTCTCAGACCCAAAAAATAAGCTATCAAATCATACCACATGGGAATGTTCTTCTTTTATATATCAGGGCGAAATGTGTACTTCCTTCTCTGAGAAGTTTTCTCTAAGAACTTCATTTAAAGCTTCACCCTTGCCCCTGCGTCTCACTTCTTTACATTCCTTCAAACCACTTTCCACCACACAGCCCACCACATTATCTACTTACAGATTATTGTTGTTTTTCCCTTTAAGATATAAATGCCAAGAAGGTGGAGGTTTTGTCTGTTTTGTTCATTTCTGTGCCCTTTTGCTGAGAACAGTGCCTGGCACTCTGTAGTTGCTCAGTGAAGCTTTGTTGCATTAGTGCGTCCGTGTGTGTGCATGTGTATGTGTGTGCACGCACACATATGACACATACATTCTTCTGCTCCTTGTTTTTTCCATTTAACAATGTTTGGGGTGCTTTCTCTTAGGACTTGCAGAATCACTACATCCTTTTAAACAGCCACAGGTCATACTGTTGTGTGATTGTTTATAACATAGATAGCTTTTTAACAATGTCCCCTTGGGGAACATTTAGATGGCTTTAGCCAGTTGTTAGCTATGCAAACGGGGCTGCCTATCCTTTGTTTTTGCTTAAAGCATGAGCATTTGCAAGATGAGTTCCTGGAAGGGGAACTCTTGCAGATGTGCATCCTTATTTGGACAGATACTGCAGAAATGCCCTCAGAAGAATACCTTTGCACACTCCCTCCACAGCTGGTGACAATGCCTGTTTCCCCTAGGTCTTAACACTGTGTAGTAACAATCCTTTTGATCTTTGTCAAACAATTGTTAAAAAACTTTACAGATTTTAATGTTTTTCTCTTTGCATTTGATTATATGCCTCATTTTTCTCACTCTCTCTCTCTGAACTACTTGTTTATATGTTTTGCTCACTAGAAAAAAATTGAGTTGATGGCTTTTTACTTGTCACAGTCCTGCTTTTATATTAAGTCATTCAGATATTAGTCCTTTTTTTTGTAACCTGTCTTTCAAGTATTTTTCCCATCTCTTCATTTGTATTTTGACATCACTTTAGTATCATTGGTATTGGTGAAATTTTAAATATTTATACAGCCAACCTCATCAATATTTTTATTTATAGCTTCTGAGTTTCATCTAGAGAAAGGCATTCTTTTTCCCAAGATTTTGTGAAAAAATTATCTCCTATCCTTTTCTGGTACTTTAAAAAAATTTCTCTTTTTCAAATCTTTAATTCCACAAGCGATTTATTTTAGTATAAAGACATCAAGAAGGATTTGGTTCAACTTTTTCCTCTATGGCTAGTCAGTACTTTTTACAATATTTATTGAATAATCCATATTTCCCTCAATGATTGCAAGTTGGTCTTTCTTATACATTGAATTATTCTGATTTCCAGTATCTTTTGGAACTCTCTTTTGCTTCATTGATCTCTGTCCATTTATGCACCAGAATCAAATTTTTTTCATTAATGCAGCTTTAAAATCTCTCTCACTATCTGATAAGAGTAAGCTCAAAGAGCATTTCTGATTTGTTTTCTGACTTGTACTGAGCCTTTTGGCAAGAAAGCTATTTTTAGGTAGTGAAATTGCCCTACTTTCTTTTAGGTAACCGAATGATGATGCAGAATGTCATCTTCTTGATCAAAATCCTATTTTTCTACTGAAAGATTAAACTGCATAACAAGATGATAGTAAGATAAAAGTTGCCTTTCTTCATTTGCATTTCCTCAAAAGTTAAACACTTGCCTGCAACCTAACACATGGAAGTTGTGCTATGACTGGAATTACCTCTAGCAGGTATGACCAGAAGGGACAGGACTTGACTGGAATGATTGATGCAGCTATTTAAACAATGCCCATTCTGTAGTTTCAAAAGATAGAGAAAAATGCAAACCAGAAAAAAATGATCCCTTCCTCACTACCCTTGGAATATAACTGCTGCAAAAGGCTATCAAAAATTTAAGGAAAACCCAAAGTACATGAAACCTGGAACTAAGCTGTGTAGACACAGCCCCCTCTCCTTCCCACTGGTCCAAGGACTGCCTGAGGTTCCTTGCTGCAGTGGGAGCTTGGTATGAAGTTAATGTTTTGAGTGGGTGAGGTGTAGGAAGCAAAAACAGATATTTAGACATTTTTTTCTTCTCTGCTTCTTTCTCATTGAACATGCCTGGCTCCCACAGAAACAGGCCCCCATTGTGTGCTCCTGCCTTGGGCAGCTTGGCAAGGGTGCCATCTGCGGCCTCCTGAGAGACTGAGCTCTGAGTGAGTGAGGAGCCCAGGGAGCAGAACTCAACTCCTCAGAGAAATGGCCACAAGACAGCCCCAGATGGAACACAGCCTAGCTCACCTTGCCCTGGGGCAGTGGGTGTGAGTCTCTGACTAAAAGTCTTTAACTCCCCTCCCCCAAAGTATCTATTGCTTCAGAAACACTCAAATTTTATGACTGCAAATAAAGATACTCAGTGCTGGGGCCTCCCTGGTGGTACAGGGGTTAACGTCTCAGCGCTATCAAGCTATTGCCAGCTCCTGCAATATGAGTTGGGTCCCTGGCCAGGCCAGGAGGTGCAGCAGACCTTTCCTGTCTTGCCCGCGGCATCTCTCAGCAGTGTACTCCAGTAGATCTGCCTGTTCTTCTCCCCACAGTGGCGAATCCTCTAACTACCTTTCCTCTCCACCAAACACACACACACACACACACACACACACACACACACACACACACACCCTCTGGTCTAGGCCCCAGTTCTTCTATGCATAAATAAAAAAAAAATGATACCCAGTGCTTTGTACTTATGAACTGAGATGAGCCTATCTTATCTTCACATGCCAGTGAGTACTGTTTAGAGCAAAGCAGCTTCTCATCCCTTTCCAGAAGGCCACGTTGACATGGTCTGAGATAGAGAAAAGACAGGTGAAAATGAGAATGTTCCAATTGGAATGAATGAACTACAATAACACCTTCTCTTCAGGTGAAAAGGAAGTCTGCTGCCTTCAGTCCAGCACAACCTCAGAGCCCAATGCTTGCTCACAGTCCTCAGAGTCTAGGCAGTTCAATGTGAAGCTCAACTGACAGGTGTTTTGTAGGACCTACCCTAGGGGTGGGGCAAAATGATTCAATATCCCTCCAAGTGGGATGTCCCTGGTCTGTGGGATGTCCTCACAGGTGCTAGTGCTGAAACCATCCCTGCCTCTACCATTACCACCGCAGATTATAACTGACCATCTAGTTAGTTCTAGTTGGCCACCTGAGGTCACTTATGTTCACTCAATCTTGGTTGCTCTTTCCAAGTAAAAGCTCTTCTCTGTTGAAAAAGTTACCCATATGTACCATTCTCTTACCAGAGCTCTCAGTCATTATATTAGTTAGGGTTCTCCAGAGAAACAGAGTGAATAAGAGATATCTGTATATCTATACATCATGGGACTTGACTGATGAGGTTATGAGGGCAAGAATACCTTGAGAAGACTGTGCTCTTTCAAATGAAGAATCAAGAAAGCTAGTGGTATAATTCAGCTCAAGTCTGAAGTTGTGAGATTTGGGAGACTGATATCCGAGTGCAGGGGAAGCTATCTCGGTTCAAGCAGAGAAGAGAGAATATTCACCCTTCTACCTTTCTGTTCTATTCAGGCCCTCAGCTGACTGGAGGAAGCCCATCTGTATGATGAGAGTGATCTTTACTCAGTCTACAGTTTCAGATGCTAATCTCTTCCAGATATGCCCTTAGAGATGGCCAGAAATAATGTTTTATCCGTTAGCTGTCACCTTAACCCATACAAATTGATGCAAAATTAACCATCACAGTCATTTCATAAAGATCTCATAAACTGGGAGTTGAAGTCAAACCATGAATGTGTAACATTGCTTCTCTAACAGACCAGTAGATGGTGTACAATGTTCTTAACTCTAACTACACACATGCTCACCATGGAAGGGCTCCCATCAGAGGTATCGTGGACATCTGTTCTATATGGTACTGAAAAATTAAATGAGACAGTGTTTATTGTCATAGTGACAACATACTTATGTTGTTTATTGAGTGCTTGCAATGTGTCAGGCACTGGTCTGAGTCAACTGGTGTGTATTGCTTCATTCAACTTTCACAATATCTGCGAAGTAGGCTTTTTCCCTATTTTTATAGATGAAGCACAGTGAAGTGCTATGATTCATTGAGACTAAAAAGATGCCTACCTCAAGGAAAAAATCTCAGTAGATGTGGTCACTGCAGTGGCTGTTTGTACTGACTCATTAGAGCCTACTGTGCAAAATTTAGCTTCAACTCTATGAAAACTGACATTATACTGACAGCTTGAAATTTATCATGGTAGGAGTATTTATACCACAGACATTGGCAACGCTAAAAATCAGATTTCTTCTTTTTTTCTGAATAGCCCACTTCACTGCTATGCTTACTAATATTATACTCCTATTGGCATAGAAATGATTTTAGAGCTTTTTCTACTAAAATCAATACTCTTAAAGAGAGCATTGAGGAAATGTCTTCACCAGACTAATTATAAAGTCCAAGCAGAGAAAAAAGTCCAAGAGGAGGGAAAAACTTTACAGGGGAAATATGATCAAGGCCAAATAGTTTGGAGAACCTCCAGGTACAGGTTGAAAAATCATGTATTATTTGTCATTATTAGTTGAGTTGGATCTCACTGTGCCCCGCCGTAGTTTTTCTGAATAGGCCTTTGAAAGCAGCGATGCTGTCCAATAGTCAGATTATCTGAAAGGAGGTGTAAAAAGAGAGGGTCATTCCAGGAGAGATGGGAAGGAGAGGCAGCTGGGCAGGTGGATTTAGCGGGGTAACATCTAGCTCTTTGCATACTCATTCTAGTCCTTTCCTGTAGGAAAGTTCTTTGGAACTTCGCATAAAAGTGACTTTAGAACTTTTTTTCTACTAAAATCAATACCCTAAAAGAGAGTATTGAGGAAACATCTCCATCAGACTAATTATAAAGTCGAAGCAGGGAAGTTGGACTTCCATAAAACAAGGGGAGTTGATTCAGAAAAAGCTTCTGAAGCCATTAAGTTTATCACTGGCATATTTAGAACATAAATGCTTTGTTCAAAGCCTGTTTTGAAGACTATTTACACATCTGCACAACTGCAGTGGCCATGATTTGACTTTCATGATAACATTTCTTCTTAGGATAGTAAAAAATCAAGATGTGTGCTGTAAGGAAGGGAAATTGGCTTGGTGTTTGGATATAATAGCTAATGACTAGAGAGAATGGCGTGTGTATATCCTTATTAAGCGGTCAGATGCTTGTTGCCTCAGATCTGTCCTTATGGACTCTGTGCTGCTTCCAGCCCTTGTTCTCACTCTCCCTGCTTGTTTGCAATGATGTGCTATCATTCCTCTGTCCCTGGTAGATTGTAAGATTTTTAAAAAAACTTATTTATTAATTAATCTATTTTTCTTACAACTTTTGCTAGCTTTTCTTGGTGTAGTTAGTCCCCTTAGGATTTCCATTGCCAAAATCACCCATGCACCAATACTACAGTCCCTTGTGTTCCTCCCGCCTCCACCCTTATCCCAATCCCTTCTTCTTCCCTCCCTAATGTCTTTGATTGTAGTTGTCTGTTCATTCTTTGTTTAGTTGTGGTTGTGGTTTTGTCATTGTTGTTGACTTCATTGCTGGTGGGAATACAAACTGGCTCAACCACTACGGAAAGTCATTCCTCAGTCTACTAAAAATGGAATTACCATATGATCTAGCCATCCTGATCCTAGGGATTTACCCAAAGGACACAAAATCATTAACTCAAAAGGATACATGCACCCCTATGTTTATTGCAGCATTATTTATAATTGGTAAGGCTTGGAATCAACACAAATGCCCAACAATAGATGACTGACTCAAGAAAATGTGGTATATATACACAATGGAATATTATTCAGCGATCAAAAAGATAAACTAGAGATATTCATAGAAACATGGATGGAGCTTGAAGGGATTATGATCAGTGAAATAAGCCAGAATGAAAAAGGAAATTACCAGATGGTCTCACTCATAGGAGGAATATAGGTGAATAAGAAAAGGAAAATAACAATAAAGTAGATTGTAAGATTTTTTGAGGGCAGGGCTTAAATTGTATTCACTTATTCATTCAGCCAACACTGGTTGAAACCTATTATGTACTTCAGAGATCAGAGGCAGGTTAAAACTCTCCTGTTAGGGATAAGGATGGCAGGGAAGAAACCAGTGAGGCAGGAAGCAGGATATAGTGGCATTGTCTTGGTAAGAATCAGACTGGCGGAGTGGGTCAGTGGAGGGCAGGGAGACTCCATGCACACTTGGGACTGAAGGTGGCATTGGTGTGGGTAATTTCATTTTATAGAAGAAGTGCAGTATAATAGAGATGTGGTTCTATGCTCACATGAACTGTAATGTTTGCTGCACCCTGAGTTGTGGCAGAAATAAAAAGATGTGAGTGAGACTCAGCAATGCAAGGTATAAATAAGGCACAGCACATCTCCAGGCTGAACTGAGCCCATGGGTGGTGCAGACCCTGTGCAGGTTCAGGTTGCTGCAGGCCTGGCGGCTGAGGAGGGGATTATGTGCTATGCCTGGGCCCCTGGGCTGGCTGGCTGCTTTGGGAGGCACAAACCGTGCCCTGAGGAACTGTGTGTGTTCAGAGTGACCACTGGCAGCTGGCTGGTTGATTACACTATTTGAATGCAATCCAAAGCCCAGGAGTCCCCCGTACTTGGGGTGCTTGGGGCCCTCGCCATTCCAAAGAAGTCAGACATACAGGGAACACCATTCCTCTGCTTTCACCCTCCACAGAACTGGAAGCAGGCTCCACCAACCAGGAGCCTCTCAGTGGCTGCCCAGGTAGGCTGAGCCCCCACTCCAGAATGAAATAAATGTGGGTGTGTGCCAAAAAGGCTTCAGGTTTCAACTCAGTGCTGGGTCGAATGCATATGAAGGGTGCTTCTAACACTGGAACTCCAGCCTCCTTGAAAGTGCATTTGCGCTGGCTAGGGTTACTTGTAGTCCAAGAACCCACACAGAAAGCCCTATAATGGGATGCAGGAGGTCCAGAAAGCGTTTCCCAGATTTCCAGACTAGACCCCACCTCACGTTGGTGGTCCTTGGAGAAAGTAGTACAGAGTCTAGGAAAAGACTTCCATATAGCACTTCTACAGGATAGTCAGTCACCTGTGCCCAGACTCCCTCCTACCAACTGCACTGGGAAGCCTCTGAAGAGCAAGAACTTCTTCCTCCCACCTCACTTTATCATCAAGGAAAGGACTTGTCGGTAACCCTTCCACAACTTCCAAACCATTCATTGAAACTGATGGTGCAAATAAGCACAGTGCTTTTCATAGAGAGGTGCCCTATGAAGAAATGGGGAAGAGAATTCAATAGCTACTTGGTGTATTCCCTTCCACTCTCCAGTATACTGCAGTCCCTGCCCAAATGCAAACTACGGGCCAGGTTCTTCCAGCTTCCCCTTCCCACCTCTGTTCAAGCTTTTCAAGTTCCTTCCCAGTTTGTGTATGGGCCACCTCTCCTTTATCTAATCATCTGTTCATGGACACTCCACTTGTTTCCATATCTTGGCGATTGTGAAAAGTGCCACGCGTTTGAATTTCATTCCGATTAGGCAGTAGAATAAAAAGCTGAGCTTGACAGAGTTAATATAAATAGTGCACTAAATTTATGTTGATTTGTGGCTATAGTATACGTCATGGAATTCATATTAAAGCTAGCGTAAAGGCTAAGAATATAGTAAATCTATACTTTTATCTTTACAAAAGTGAGATTAAACTATGAGTGTATTTACGAAAATGTCATTGAATGCATACTATTTTGTAAATCCTTTTTCATCTTTATCAAATCTATATCAAATGCTTATTTGCACCATCAATTTCAATGAATGGTTTGGTAGTTGTGGAAGGGTTACAGACAAGTCCTTTCCTTGATGATAAAGTGAAGGGAGACTAGGAGAAGAAACTAGAATCTGTGGCATTGCCACAGTCTAATACATAGGTCCTTATGAAATAATTGTTGATGAATTGAAGAAAACAGCAAAGAAATATTTCTCAAAAAATATTTCTCAAACTTATTAGGAACTAATCATAATCATTTTGTTAGCGATATTTTGGACCCTGCATGGACCCTTAACTGAATTGAAATAATATTCTGCAGCAACCCTGCCAACTCAGGCTTGAAGATTCGTCTTGATTTTGAGTTTGAAAGTCCTACATCCAAAAGCCAGCTGCCAAATGCCATAATGAGGGCACCTATGAATCCTAGGGTCTCTTGACTGATGTTGGGGTGAAACCTGCAGGCTTGTTTTATAGACACAGGATAGTCAATATCTGGACAAACTTGAGGAACCACCCACACTTTCGAGAACTTTTTAACCAAACTTTCTGGGATTTATGTCTCACCGCACAAAAATTTCCCATGACTTAGACAACCAAAAGGGAAAACAATACTGTTTTTCATAAACAGTTGAACCTCTTGGCTCAGGGAACAGTGGCAGCAGAGACATCGTAAATGGAGCAGAAGCATACAGATGTCCTCATGTCTTTGTCAAGGTCAGATAGAACCACTGCAGTGATGTGATGGCCATGGTGGAGGTTAGGAACAGGGTAGTAGACGCACCACGTGCCTTAATAAATGCTTGTGTAGCTGACGTTATTGCTGAGAAATTGGACATTCTCAATAAATATTCCATGTGGTCCAGGGGCTTCTGACTAGCTTATGTGAATTTAAGGGGAAAGACATAATTACTTCTGGAATAGCCTCATTTCCAAAATTGCACCCTTGTTTTCTTGTGCTGTGTGATGATTGAATAAGGGAAACACTCCCAGTGCAGCAAGCTCCCTCCTCCCTGATCAACTGTATCTCAGAATGACTTGGTAGAAGGACACAACTCCTTTGGGTGCTCAATTTCTAGGAGTGCAGATAGGTCCCTTGCCCTACCCCACTTAGTGGGTTCTTTTATACCCTTCCTGTGAATTAGGAAACTAGGAAATGTTTTTGCACACAATTGGACTGACCCTTAAAGTCAACACTCCCTTAGTTTGTACAGGAAAAACTTTGCAACTTTAGTCAGATGGTACACATTCTGTAACCACCTGTGGTGTAGGGAGCTTGTTAATTCCCTTGATCCGAATGTCTGCCTTGTGGAGCATTCAGGCAGGCCATGCCATGGGTCAGCTGCTGGCAGGAACTATATCAGCCTTGCTCTTAGAATTTTATTCCCTTGGCAACCTGTTGTTTATCGGCAGTCTTCATAGGTCTACCTGTTCCGTGGTTCCAGCATCAGAATTTGTCTAGAGGGCCAGAGAAGACCCATTTGGTCCTGAGTTGCACTTGACACCTGTGGACAGCGGGGGCACACAGCCAGTTGTCGGCAGATTTTAGGAATGGCAATGGAATTCCAGATTGTTGGAAAGGAGTGAAACTTTGGGACTTGGTACAGTTCCAGATGGGAACTGGAAGTGGGGCTGTTCCCTGGAACCACAGGACTTGGGAATTCCATATTAATCATCTGAGTTGACCTCACGTGGACTTCAGTGTGAGGGACAGTTCACTGCCCAGACGCTTCTGTCCCAGCATTCTACCCAGGAGTTGGCACTGCCACCCACATCCAGCCACCTCAGGGGATAGATGGAATACCAGCGGCCCACAGGCGTCCTTTGTCAGCTAAAAGCGCCCTGCAAATGGGAGGCTGGAGACAAAGTCCTCTGTGTGTTGTGGGCTGGGATAAGGTCTACCGCAGCCTACACTTTCATTATGGGGATATTTTTCTATATGCTTAATGCTCCTGAGAGAAGCGCAGATTTTCTGCAAAATGTGTGACTTAGTGGGTTTGCACATTGACTGCTCTCCTTGGAGAGCTCATTATTCAGAATGTGACCCCCATTTCTCGCCCTCCTCCCCTTTTAGCACAAACAGGCAAATGAAGGCATAGAACTAGAGGTATGAACAGAGGGAGTCTGGATATTTTGCAAGCACTGGATGAAATAATGTGCTGGTTAATAATATTTGTACTGTTTCTTTTTATCTTGTAAATGATAATATATTACTTTTTAAAATTGACTACTTGAAAGTTTGAAACTACAGGTGCGACTTGGTTGTATTTACCTCTGGCAGCCCTTCTTTAGCAGGTGCTGGGTGTTAGGACACTGGAGGGGAGTCGCTGCATCTGCATTCTAGTATAATCTATGCACTGACACACTAGGAGACTTTGGGCAAATCCCTTCTCTGTGCCTCAATTTCCTTATCTGTAAAATAGGATAGTTGAACTAGATGATCTCAAGCTACTTACAACTTTCAACTTCTCGGTTATCCAAATAACACAGGTACATTGGAAAGAAGTGAAAAGAAGTGAATGTTTGGCTCAGCGAGTCTCTAGTCCTACAGAGACAGTGCATACTCACGCCATTCCAATAAATGTTAAACAGCAGAGAACTGGTAAGTGGACAGGGCCTGGTGAGCCCTTTTATTTATTCATTAGCAACCTCCCAGCTGAATTCTCTCAGGGCCATTGTCTCTTTGGAAACCTGAGCTCCAAAGGCTCATCACATACTCATCCAGGAGGTGTGATGGCCTGAGAAGTCCTACTTGCAGCCAGCTTGCAAATGCAGGGTCTTGTTTCTCAGAAATCAATTTCAGGGCAAGCGAGCAGAGGCATTAACTGTCTCTTCCAGGAACACTTCAACAGAAATCTTTTAAGAGCTGGAGGGGGTGACTGCATTGAGGCTCTTGCATTGTTTATGTATGCAAACACAGAATAAATATTTCAGATGAATGACTAGCAGAGCCACAGTAACTCACTGGCCTCTGCATCAAAGCAATGTGTGACTGGTCTGTTTCACCTTTCTCTCCAGCAATCCCTTTCTACTCCTGGCTAGCATATTCCCTCTTCCTCTTGTCACTTCCTTGCCTTGCAGTCCTGAAACTGCTTTCTCTCTCCTGGGGAACAAAGTCTTGTCTGGTACTGCTTGCAAACCCCAACTCCCTTGCCCAGACTGCCCTCTCCCACACCCCAGCTCTCCCAGATGACGGCCCCCAGAACAGTCCAACCCAACTCCAGACCTGGTTCCCTGGATCCCCTCTGCTGGGAAGACCCTTCCTTCACTCACAAGTCCTGCAGTCCTCTTCTTCATGTTCTCAGCCTGTGTGCTGTGGGGCTCCCCCACAACAGCTAACGCAGCAAAAACTGCTCTTTGTGGCAGGTTTACTCTGAAACCTGTGCTGCCCCCGCTGTACCTGCCTCCTCTTCCTAACAAGCACTCCCGGTGGGGACTGTCGCCTCGAAAATGGCACACCAGGGGTGTCTGGACCCAGCTCGTCCACTCTGGTGACCATGCAAGTAACCTCTATGCTGACTTCCCTCTTGTCTCGTTGACTGCGCTTTGCTCTTCCTTCCTAGAGCTTATCTGGCCTCTCTCTGTCCCAGCACTCATGTGAGTTGGCCATAACAAGGCACTGAGATGAAATGGGAGGGGCAGCTGAAACAGCAGAATAGTGTCTCACAGCTCTGGAAGGTGAAAGCTCCAGATCAAGGCATGGACAAGTTGGTTCCACCTCAGGTGATCTTCTTGGGTTCTCCTGGGGTCCACCTTCCATGTGTGTCTGTGACTAATTGCTTTTTATAAGGATAGCAGTCATTCTCATTTGACCTCAGGTTAACTTAATTAAGGGCTTTATGTCAGAATAGTCTTAGGTGCTGGAGGTTAGAACATTAACATACAGGTTTTTGGGGAGGAGGGTGGTGGTGGTGGTGGAGGTACAATTCAGATCATAGCAACCCTGGTCACAGGTAACTTTAGATCACAGTGAGTTCGGCGAGAGTCCACCTTTCTGGCTAACAGAGCTGTGGCTGATTCAGTCTGTGTCCTCTGGGTTAAATCCAGCATGGCACTTTTAAGGAGATGCTTCCACTTTTAAGGCCCAAGATAACCTATCTGTGCCAGGCAGGAGGATGAATACTGTCCTTTTTTTCTTGCTTGGGTGTTTAATTTGTGTAACAAAGCAGAGAAACACAGTCATCTGCTCTGCTTCTAGTTAAAAGTATCTGGGAGGCCCGAGGATCTTATGTGCTTTAAGGAAGGTTCCGAGGTCAGAGTTGGTCTCGAGGCTGGGCTCCAGGTGGAGAAGACATCATGTACCCATGCTTCAGAAGTGAGGGGGCTGCAGTGGGCCTGCAGCTGAGATGCCCGGAATGCATCAGTGTATGAGTGCAGGAAAGTGAGGGGCCCAGAGGATGAGTGGTGAAGCCACCAAGCTTAACTATGACTACAGTGGCATGCTATGGACATCGGCCTGAGGAACTGTGTGTGTTTGGCTTCTGGTTACATCTGAATTACAGGGCGAAGGTGAGTAACTTAGCAGTGAACTGGCAAAGAGAGATCTGGGAGGTGCTGGGAAAGGGCTGATGAATCCATGGAATGTCTGGTCCTTTCTTCAAGTTCTTGGAGCAGAGGTTGGGAGATCTGGGAGGGGACGTCTTCAGTTCTCATTGTTATTTCTTTACATAGAAAGACACTGAAAATCCTGCTGAATTGCACTTGGTTCACTGTCTTGGTAAAGGTCAAGATTCAAGTGCCCAAGCAAAAAATGTGACCACTACTCAAGATTCCTTCCTGAATTTCATTTGCCTGAATGAATCCATGGCCAAATCCTGAGATCCCACCTCCTGATGGCACCAGAAGTCTAGCTCCTTGGTATCACTGAGTGCAGGTCAGCATCCTGCTGCCAGGACCATGGTGGGGACTAGGGTCTCGCTACAGCCTGGAACATCCTTCTGCAGAGTGTTCTTGTACTCAGCCATCACTATTGTCTTTCCAAAATGTAGATTCTGCCCTCCTTGGACTTTTCAGTGGCTCTCTGTTGTTCTTCTTTTTTTTTTTTTTTAAAGATTTATTTATTTATTCATGCATACAGGAACTAGAGTACAGATCAGAGGTGTGGGGGGGGGGGTGAGAGGACTCACCAGAGACAGAGTGCGGAGCAGAGCAGGTGGATCTACTGAAGTACACTGCTGAGGGGAGCAGCGAGCAGGATAGGAGAGGTCTGTTGCACCATGTGGGTCAGCTCCCTGGCTGGGGATGGAACTTGTGCTGCAGTGGCTGCAGATAGCTTCATAGTGCTGCATCTTAATCCCTTGCACCACCAGAGAGGCCTCTCTCTGTTGTTCTTCAGGATAAGTCCAAACTCTTCATGTGACCTCAAAGTCTGTGCAAACTTTGGACCCCACCTCTCCTCCCACTGTTCCATCATAACCCCCCAGTGGACTATGTAATGTTGCTAAAGTGTGCACACAGCTAAGATCCCTTCCTGCCTCCTTGTTATTGTCATTACCTCCTCATTGTTCACATCGGATGCATCTTTCACCAGTCATCTTTGAGCTCTAGCTTGGCAACCCACACTGCTCTCTCCTACCCCTGCCATAATAAGTGGAAGGTGCCCATTTACCTGGTTGCTTCACCCCTAGACTTTAGGCTCCTTTAGGATGGGGTCGTATCTCCTAGCCTTCTGGCACCCTTAGCCTAACACAGAGTTTGCACAGAGAAGGGACTCATGCAGCCTTATCAACTAAGCAAACAGTCCATGCACGTCCACATAACACTCAGCCACTCTGGTTCTGCTGTAGCAGATCTGACCTTTAGAATGCTGCCCTCTCTCTATGGCCCTCTTTAACTTGGGGTCTGCAGTTGTGGCGATCTGAACTGAGGCCTGAACTCTCCACCAATATAAATAAGTCCAACAATATAGGCAGGGAGGAAGGAATAATCTATCAACCTGGGCCAGGTCTTCCTTGTCTGTCTGGGGCCCCTGGCTGGTTGGAGTGTTGTGTAGGGTGGGAGCGTAGGAGGTGGAGGCATATCAGAACAGGGGTGGAGCTTGGCAACTCCTCTGTTGTTCAGAAATAGTTCACATACCAAGCTGTTATCTGTCAGGTTAGGTCCGGGGCATGAAGATCTGTCTCTGTGGACCTGCTGTAACCTGAAGCAGCACCTTCTGTTTCCCTTGGGGGAAGTGAGATGATGCAGGGCTGGGGCTGCCGCTGCCTAACTGACTTCATGCCTCTGTTTCCTAGGGGGTCTTCAGACCGTGGGAGGAAGCCTAATCTGACAGAGCGTGTCCGTGGACACAGGGCATCGGCACTGTGCGCTCTCAGGCCTTTTGCGTGCACGAGCGCCCAGACTAAATGTTCTAGAAGTTCCGTGATTCACAGGGCATGGCACAGCTCACATGGGACAGCCTCCACACCCTAAAGTCCACAAAGGCTCTTCAGTTATAAACCTTCCTGCGTCTCTCTTTAGACGCGTGGCCCGTGGTGGCAGCTAGAGGCCATAAAGCTGCGGAAACGCCCAGATTTTGTCAGGACTGAAAGACCCAGCAAGCAGGGGCAAAGGGCCGTTGGGCAGTAAAGGAAGTAGGTTGAACACATATTCATGAAGCCCCATCAGCATTGAAAGAGAGGGATTGACCAAAAGGCAGAAGATGAATGATAAAGAAAATGAGGTGTGGGCCTCCCTTGAAATGCAGAAGGTTGAGCGTTGCACTGTGAAGCATCTGTGGCATAGCAGCGTGAGTGCGATCCCCAGCCAGGGAGGGGACCCACATGGCGCAGTAGACCTCTCCTGCCTCGCCCGCTGCTCCCCTCAGCAGTGTACTTCAGTGAATCTGCCTGTTCTGTGCCCCACTATGTCTCTGGTGAATCCTCTCACCTCCCGCGCCTCTGACCTGTACCCCAGCTCTATGCATAAATAATTTTTTTAAAGATTTATTTATTTATGCATACGAGCACTCGGGTACAGGCCAGAGGTGGGGGGGCGGGGGAGGTGAGAAGCTCCACCAGAGACACAGTGGAGGCAGAACAGACAGATGGACCAAAATACACTGCTGAGGGGAGCAGCGGGAGAGGCAGGAGAGGTCTGCTGCGCCATGTGGGCCACCTCCCTGGCTGGCGGCAGGGATCGAACTTGTGCTGCAGTGGCTGTAGTCTGCTTCATAGTGTGTTGCTTAACCCACCGCGCCACCAGGGAGGCCCCACATAAATAATTTTTTTAAAAAAAAAGAATAAAAGCATTTAAAAAATGAGGTGAGGGTGAGTTCAGCTTGTTGAAGGGTAGAAAACATCTGGACAAATAGCAGCTGAGTTAGCAGATGTGGAAAGCTCACTGCTAACTGAGTGAGGAAAGATGGACAACGGTGCTTCATCCCACACAGCTCTCTGAAGACCCAGGCAGGGAAGCACCCTGGGCTTCTGCAGAAGTGGCCCAAAGGAGCACACCTTAAAAAGCTGTTGGATTAAAAAGACTTTTAATTCAAAAGGAAACCTGCACTCCTATATTTGTTGCAGCACTATTTACAAAAGGTAAGTTATGGAAACAGCCCAAATGCCCCCAAATAGATGACTGGATCAAGAAGATGTGGTATATATACACAATGGAATATTACTCAGTAATCAAAAAATATCAACTCATGCCATTTGCAGCAACATGGATAGAGTTGGAAAGGATTATGCTCAATGAGATAAGTGTGAAGGTAAAAGAAAAAATATCAAATGGTTTCACTTATGGAAGGAATATGGGGAACCAAATGAGGAATCAAGGGACAAGAAAGACAAAACTAGCAGACAAGTATAACTCAGAAATATTCTGCAGGGGAGGGGGGTAGACAAGGTATCTAAATGGGGGAAGAACACAAGTAACTATGGTGACAGTTCACCGGTGACTTGGTAGTGGGAATTTTATGGGGACAACACCTGACGGGAGAAATCAAATGTATAAAAATGAACAATGATGTAGCATATTTATGTATATATACAATGATGTAGTATATATATATATATATATAACTATTAAGAAAAATTCCAGAATCAACCAATAAAAACAACAAATTAAAAAAAGTTGTTAGAAAAGTGATTTACTCTTGCCTCCCTGTTTCCTCCCTACTCCGTACAGCCAGGTGACTGCCTTCCCACTAGTTGGCAGAAAAACAGGCAAATTCACTTTTGGAGAGACTTAAACTGAAGGTTTCTGGACTAGGGGACAGCAGGCACAATGAACCCCCACTCCACTGGCCATCTGGAACCCTGGATGCAGCAGGAAGGGGTACCTTGGATTGATGATGAGGAGGTGGTTTTATGATTAGAGGGATGAATGACTCATGGTGAAAGCATGGGAGACCAGAAAGGGTGGGTGGTTAAAGGGATGGACTTGGTTGGGGTAATGGATGGTGGTATGGGGTGGACAAGAATGAAAAATGAAGATGAAGTGGGCTGTGAGGCCATGATGGAGCCAAACTGGGAGCTCAGTTTTAGGAAGAAAGATCATAGCTGGGTTCATAAGCAAGGACACGGAATGACAGAACAGGATTTCAGGGAGACTTTACTCCCTATTTGTCATGGCAGTATCCTTTGGCTAGGACCGAGTTCTTATCTGATAGAATGAGTTAGATAAGACTTCTCTGGGTTGTACCCGTCTCCCCTAGAAAATAAAGGTCACACCATGATGAATGTCTAGACCAGGACTTAGAAAAGTTGGCATGGGGGAACCAGGAAAAAATCTTGAACTATAAACAACAGGTAGGAGATCTGGGACCAGGACAGAGGTGGCAAAGAAATGGAAAAAAAGTCACACACTGAAAGTCCTCCTGGCGAGACAGATGCTTATATCCTGAAACAGTTCATTTGCTCTTCTAGGCCACTGCCACTTTTCACAGCCTTTTAGAGGGTGAGAACACTAGATCTATGAAAGGTCCTAGTTCTGTGGATTATTTGCATGTGTCACAGCGAAAGAAATAAATTTAACTTTAAACAGGAAAAAAGATCATATTCCTTTAAGAGATTTCTTCATCTGTTATCAATTTTTAGCTACCCACAGAGCACAGAATGTACTGTTCATTCAGAAGCCATCCAGAAAGTCATGCCCACTAATCATCAAGCCTGAAGACTCCCCCAGTTCCTTCTGCACCCCTTTCCCATCCTTCCATCAGGGTCCAGCCCTCACCTCCCTAATGCAGACCCTATAACCTTCAGCCTAAGTAAGGTGAGTACAGGTGTCTTACAGGAAGTCAGTACTCAGTGAAGCCAGCCCTGTCCTGCAGGAGAGCTCCTCAAGTGGTCAATAAGCCATGAGGTTTGTAGGGACATTGGTGACTCTGCAATCAGAGCCGAGTTCAGATTTAATATTTTGATATGCCTCAGTACAAATCAGTATGTTCTCTAAGTTTTGGATCCTCTTCTATAACTGGGGATCCTACCAAGTTGTTTTTTAAAAAAAATAATGCACAAGAAACCCCCAACATCATTCACAGAATACAGAAGGTTCTGGAAAACATTTTTGGCTTAAGAAAGAAAAGACTTCTGGGCACATCACTAGCACCCCTCATTTTCACTCATTTGACAAAATTTCTACTTATTTATTTATAAGTGACCCCCTCCACCGTCACTTAAAGTACGTTCAACTGACATTCTATGGTTGTCCATTTGTATTTCCAAAACTGGTCTGCATGTGAGCCTGACTAAGTGATCATGCACTCATCAAATGCTCATAGCACTGTTTATTTGCACAGAATGAGAGAGGCTTTGGGTATTGTTTATATAACATCTACAATTATTTATATGACAGCTTGTGATTATATAACTGTGTATGAGCCTGAGGTGGAATCCAGGGATGTCTGTGTAAGAGGGATGGGTGGACTCTTGTAAGAGCATTTTCACAAGAGGCTGAAGGGCATCCTGGGAGGGTGCCTGTTCTAAGGCATAAGGAATCAGGTGTGATAAGGCTCTTTCCAATCATTGCAAAGGAGGGGTGATTCTTTATGGGTGTCACTCAATCTAGACCTGTGAGGAATTCCACAGTGTAGAACAGTATATGGAAATTTATCTGAGCTCAAGAATAAGAGTTTGGAAATAAAGTTGGAGGTCTGCTATTAAGAATACTCATAATCAGCGGGTCTGAAGGAGAAGGTTGACCAAGAGTTCCCTGGCTCTTATTGTGGTGACTGTTGTCCCAGCTGTACACATTGGTGGTGAGGGCAAAAATAATTCAAATGAGCTCAACACAGACTACTGTCCTGAGATGACCAAAGTTCATCAGGGCACATAATAAGGGACCATAAATGGCCATGTGCAAGGAGAGTGGCTCATATATACTACCCTAGGAGTTTAGGAAAGGGAAAGATGGATTGTGGAGAAAGCAGGTGGGAACCAGTGTTGAGAAGAACAGGTAGCCCTAAAGAGTGGTGTAGTAGACACTGATGGTTAGCCTCCAGAGTTGTTTGCCCTAACTTCTACAATAATAGACCCCCAGTTTTTAATTGGGAATGTATTAACTCACAACGAAGGCATCCTCCTATCTGTTTTCCAGAAATAGCTCTGAAAAGATACCTAGGGTGCATCCTTTGTCCCTTCCTACATCCTGATGCAAGGGATAAAGACCTGATGAATGCACTCCAGAATTCATCTTGGACCACTTGGATGCTGGAATAATGAATGGAAGAAACTTGTGTCTCCAAACTTCTATAGTGGAGAAATTAATCTTGTTTCAGCCTGTTGTTTTTTGGACTCTAGAGTCCCTAACTAAGCCTAACTGGAACAGGTGGACAACATAGGATAAATAGGAATGGGCATGGGGGAAGGAATACTCCAGGTAGAGTGATGGCATGAAGCCAATACATGGAGAGATGGCTAAGGGAGAACTATGAGGGTTCTGGTGGCATTCTGGGTCAGTGAAGGAGAAGAGGAAGGTTTAAGATTGGGAGAAAAGTGGTCCTGGTTGTGCAAGAGTTTGCGTGAAGGATGGAGTCCGGAATTGCTTGTGTGTGCAATGAGGAGCCACTGGACATTTCGGGGAAATAAATTGTCTTGATAAGATCAGCGCTTTGGAAAAACGAGACAGCAGTGGAGGCAGTGAAACCAGTTGCAGGGCTGTTGTAATATCTGGGCATAAGAAGGAGGGAGCCACAATAATGGTACAGAAAGAGGAAATGGAGAGGTGATGTAAGATCCTCAGATATTCTTTAGGAAATTCTTTCTCGGGGGGGTTTTACTAGGAAAGAGAGATTAAGAAAAGCATATTGAAAACCTGAGCGCAGGAAGGATAGGTGATGGGGAGATCGCTTAGAGAAGGAAGGGCTCAGGTTGGGTGTTGGGAGCATCTGAAGAACAATCCTGTTTAAACAATGCCATTCTAATATGCCATGAAGACCCTTTATATGCCATCAGCCTTCATGTTTGGTGTCATAAAGCATAAAAATCCACTGACTACTTCAAAAAAATTTGAGATGTTATTAACCATAATCATCTAACATCACTTTGTTAATTGAAAGAAAACTAGTAGAGTGAGAAGATCCAATCGATGTCTCCAGGAGACTGCCTGTGTTGACCAGGAGGTTGATTCCACCACAGGCTACACTAATGCAGGATTGTTGCACTTGCATTTGTCAGAGGCTGCCCCTCCCTGCCACCTGCCACAGTACAGAACTGGGCACATGCAGGGACACTATCTAGACTATGCTTGGACCGCCCTATTTGTCACAGCAGTATTACATGGCCAGGGCATAGTTCTTGGCTAATAGAATAAGTGACATCTCTTTTTTGGGGTGTAACTATATTCTCTCTCTCTCTAATATCTCTATAGATATTATCTCTCTCTCTATATATATATCTATATCCCCTCTATATCTATATATATATAGATATATATATATAGAGAGAGAGAGTCACATCATGGTGAAATCATCTCCAGCCCCAACACTCCAAGATGATGTGAAGGTATCTTAAAGAATACAAGGCCCCGTTCTAAATACAAAGGCATATCCAATGGCAATTAAAGGACTGAGTTTGGACCTGGAGTGAGAGTAAGTCACTCTTAGTTAGAGCTAGAGGACACAGCAGATGTGAGATTACTTTGCAGGAGTTAAACTGACAGATTCTTAGGAGTGAAGATGGTGTTTTAGCCTCTGCAGTCTGACCCTGTATAACCAGACCAGTCTGTGAATTCAGAAGCTGATCCATTCCTGATCAGCTTCCTTCATTGTTTCTATGCTTTGCCTAGAAGCTTCCATAAGTGGACTGGTAGAAGAGGCTGAAAGAAGCCTAAGATACCCTAAGGGGTACCTCTGAACCCCTTGCCATATCTTCATGGAGCAAGATACAGATGTCCAGGGTCTTTCCCGATGGTGCAAGGAGTTAAGCCACAGCACTGTGCAGCTATCCACAGCCACTGTAGCACAAGTTCGATCCCTGGACAAGGTGCAACAGACCTCTCCTATCCCACCCGCTACTCCCCTCAGCAGCATATTTCAGTCAATCTGCCATTCTGTTGAATCCTGTTGAATTCTGTTGAACTTGTTCTGGTGAATCCTCTCACCCCCTGCACCTCTGGCCTGTATCCCAGTTCTTGTATGCATAAATAAATAAATCTTTTTTAAAAAGATACAAATGTCCAAACTGTGTTAGTATTAAATTCATTCCTCTTATTTTATGTTGCTTAAGAGAGACTCAATTTGCCCCCACTCCCCAAGTCCTTCTCTCCCCGGGTAGCACAACTAACTCCTCTACTTACTGGGGCATGTTAATCAAGGTTGAGAAGAGACTGAACTGTTTGAAGCCCGGGCCTAGCCCAGGTCACTCTGTGTTACCCACTCTCTAATCTATAACCCCCAAGGCCAGTGGTTGCCACATAACACATGTCCTGTCTGCTTCAAAACCCCACCTCAATTTGTCTCTGTCAGCAAGGGTAGGCCAATTCTCAGCACTCTGACAGATTACCAGTGATGTATTTCTCAGGCCTTCTTTTTCATGGGCTCATGTTCAAGTCCTCAAAGGGCTCCTCTGGTATTTCAAGAATGCCAACTACCATGTGTTGGGCCATCTGCCAGGAGAGCAGTAAATACCCAGTCTCCCAGCTCCAGAGGTGCACACATGATGGAGATGGCATTTTGTCGGTTCTGTGTTGCCATCTAAAAATGACAGCTAGAAATTAAAACCACAATGAGATACCACCTTACACCAGTAATGACACATATTAAAAAACTCTAGCAACTATAAACGTTGGTGAGGATGTGGTGAAAAAGGAATCCTCCTTCATTGCTGGTGGGACTGCAAACTAGCTCAACCACTACAGAAAGCTGTATGGAGGTTCCTCAGTCTACTAAAAATGGAATTACCATATGACCTAGCCATCCTGATCCTAGGGATTTACCCAAAGGACACAAAAATCATTAACTCAAAAGGATACATGCACCCCTATGTTTATTGCAGCATTATTTATAATTGGTAAGGCTTGGAATCAACACAAATGCCCAACAATAGATGACTGACTCAAGAAAATGTGGTATATATACACAATGGAATATTATTCAGCGATCAAAAAGATAAACTAGAGATATTCATAGAAACATGGATGGAGCTTGAAGGGATTATGATCAGTGAAATAAGCCAGAATGAAAAAGGAAATTACCAGATGGTCTCACTCATAGGAGGAATATAGGTGAATAAGAAAAGGAAAATAACAAATCAACAACAATGACAAAGCCACAACTAAACAAAACAAGAATGAACAGACCACTACAATCAGAGACATTGGGAGGGAAGGGGAAGGGATTGGGATTGGGGCAGGGATGGGAGAAACACAAGGGACTGTGGTTAGGGTGCATGGGTGATTGGTGATGGAAATCTTAAGGGGGCTAACTACACCAAGAAAAGCAAGCAAATGTTGTAAGAAAAATAGATTAATAATAATAATAAATAAGAAAAAAAGCAGCTAGTAGAAATAAGAAATTAGGAAGGTATGGGGGTTAGGGAAGGAGGAGAACAATGTGGGTTAGCTTCAAGGTAGTAGGGCACAGGTGGGGTGGGGCTGTACAGGAAAGGACCACTGTCTCCCCTGTGCTTAGCCTCAGCTGAGAGCTTCTGTGCTAGAGTAGAATGCTTTCTACACATAACTTCTCTCTCGGATAAGATATTATCAAAGAAAGGTAGAAATGAAAGGGTGTTTTCCATCTCAAATTTATCAATTCTGTCCTCTGTCATGAAGTCAGACTACCACTCCATAGTCACACTGAGTTTTGTCATTTTCATTGCTTTAATATCCCTCAGATCTATCCTTCTCCAAGCCTATGTATTCACCTTGCTCAATGGAAGTATTGCAATGGCTGCTTCTCTTGGCCTCACCCCTGCACATCCCTGTACATACTCTGTACTCCTGCCAGAATTGTTTTTCTAGAAATCCCTTCTACATCTCACATTTGATGTTCCCAACTGGAATACAATGCTTTCTAGACCCTGCTTGGCCGGGCTTTTGCCCACTGATCGCACCATGGCACAACCTCCCTCATGGACCATGAGCCCTTTCCTTCAGCGATCTGCCTGATCACCATCGTCTCCAGGAAGCCTTTTCCAGCTGTCTGGAAGACTTAGGGGGTCCTTCCTCCGGCTGTCACTGTACCTGGCACACACCTCCACGAGTTGTGTCCACACGAGTGACTCCCAGATTGTCTCATTTGTTTATACCCAATGGAGAAACCCGGCTTGTAACCACATATTTATCTTCATATTCCCAGCACATGCATAGTGCTCAGCATTTATTGGGTGACCAACAAGTATTAAAAAAAATCAATTCATTTAGAGGAGAAAGGAGGATTGTAAGTCAGTAGGTTGGACATGTTGGGGGTGCTGCTGATAGAAGATGGAGATTTGATAAGTGTGTAGAAATCTGAGAGAGGGAAAAGTATAGTAAAACAGTGTTTGGGTATTTTAAATAAATGTTGGCTTGGCTCTGCAAGGGGTACTAGTAAAATAAGGACTTGTTCTTTTCTCCATTCTTGGAGTTTTGAGGTCTAAGAGGTCAGAAATGTAACACTGCACTTTGCCTAAACAAAGCCTCAATTTTGTCATCTGCAAGTGAGGGGGAAGATCTGGGGGCGGGTGGGGAGCTAACAATGGCTTTTTTACACCCATATTTCTGGTCCCCAGCTAGCTGAGTTTGCCAATGAGGAAAGCCCTGGAGCCAGACAGCATGAGTCATCGGGAGAGGAGTGAGCCCGGGGCAAAGAGCATTGGGCATTCCAGATCCAGAGACAGCTTCTGGATTTTGTCTTGGAAACTCATCCCTTCAAATATTTAAAAACACTTAACAGGCATCTGCGGTGTGCTTAGGCAGGAAGTGCTAGGCATGGAGACTACTGAAACATGGTTCCTTTTCTAATTAAATTCAGCTTGTAGAGGCGATAAGTGTGCATAGACAGACTATCCCAACAGAATGCAATAAACCACCAAAATGCTGTGGGAATAAAGTGAGAAAACTGACTATATTAGTTAACATCAGGATCAGATACACACAGCACACACCCTCAAGATAACAGTGACTCACATGAGATAGAAGTTTATTTCTCTTGCACATCAAAAATATCCAGGAGTGGCAATTCAGGGTTGGTATGATGGGTCACAGGCATTAGGAAATGAGGGTTTTGGGGACCAGGCCCTGAGTCCCAGGACCCCCAGATGGGCTCTTCTTGGTTTTTATTTTCTGCCAGGAAAAATTCAGTGTTGAGACCAGAGTTACAGAAAGCAAGAGATTTATTGATAGGCAGCAGGAAGAAGAACAGGAAAGACCTCTGAGCAGAGAGCAGTCCTGAGTGGGTGGCCATGGAGGTGGCGAGAAGTAGGTGTCTATATAGGTACAGTGGGCAAAGAGTTGGGGTTTGGCCATTGGGCATTTCTGAGTTGTGTCTTTTACTGACTGGCTGGGCCCAAGGGGGGGGGGTCTCCTAGGATACCAGGGCCCACTAAGTTTTTCCACAGTCACCCAGCCTACTTTTCTGAAACTGGCTTTGGTCCATTGCGATTACGTTATTTTTTTGGTGTTCTGAACACTCCATTTTTAATTGAATTGGTGGTGGTGATGGGGTGGGGGGCACCTTCCTAGTCTACATTTGCTTTCAATCAGGCCGATAAATGGAGTTTAGGGGTTGGGACACCCTGTTTCTAACTGACTGCCTATCCCTATTTCCCAACTTCCTCCTTATTTAAGATTCCAGGCTTTTATTTTCTGTTCTACCATCTTCGGAATGTGACTTCTTCATTATCTAGTTCCCGATGACTAATGGAAACTTTAGACAAGCCATTAGCATTTTGGGTGCAGAAAGTAGAAAAGACAAGCCCCTTCTTTATCAGGCTTCCCTTTCTCCCAGGAGACCCCACACAATATTCCTACTCAAAACTCAGCCACCATCCCTAACCGAAGGGATGGCTGCAAATAGTCTTTTTTTTTTTTTTTTACGATTTATTTATTTATGCATACTAGAGCTGGGGTACAGGCCAGAGGTGCGGGAGGTGAGAGGATTCACCAGAGACAGAGTGGGAGCAGAACAGGCAAATCTACTGACATACACTGCTGAGGGGAACGGTGGGTGAGACAGGAGAGGTCTGCTGCGCCACTTGAGTCAGCTCCCTGGTTGGGGTTCGAACTTGTGCTGCTGTGCCACAGATGCTTCACAGTGCAGCACTCAACCTGCTGCACCAGCGGGCGGCCCATAGTCTTTTTTTTTTTTTTTTTCTTTTTTACACCATCAGTGCTTATGCCATCAAAAGTTAGGATTCTATGGCTAAGGAGAAAAGAGGAATTGGATGCTATTGGAGTCAATCAGCAGATTTTGTCACACTAATCCTATCTGAGGGGTTCTGGGGAATCTAGTTATATCATAAAATTAGCATTATTTAAGATTCTAGATGCCTCCCCCATAGAGGAAGGAGTGAATGGGATGTCAAGACAAGGTCTAAGATGTCAAGACTTGGGCTTATGGAAGAAGTGGATTTTGGCAGAGTCAGAGATTTGCACATGTTTTTTGGTACTTCAATTCTGATGCATACCCCTCCTTCCCTCCGAGCCAGAAGGAAATGTAACAGAGTAATTTCAGAATAACAGAGTAATCCCAGAAAAAGGGGAAGTTCCAAAAATCCTAATTCCGCCCTAAGTAGGTGAAGCTAAGGAAAAAAAAAAATTCTGCAGAGAAGAGAGGAGGAAAAAAGAAAAATAAAAAACAGCAAAAAAACCTGGATAAAGCATGTGGAGCAGGGGGACATGTGAAGAAACTGTGCTTGCTTTTTGGTCTTGGACTGGTTGGAACAGACGTGGGTGAGAGACCCGTGGGGGAAGTTAGCAATGGCAGCTGTCGTCTTGATTTTGATTTTGCTCTTTTCCTCCCAGATTTATCTAACTCTTTCTAACCCTTTTCGATGGGTCTCTACTAAAAGGTCCTTTAGATGTGTGCCAGGTTTTTGGGCCTTACTTTAGGCCAATCCTATTTGGCTGGACTTTTACCCTCAAGGAGATGGGTAACTTTGAATGCTTAACTTAATAACTATATTCTTTGTTCTTTCTTTATTATACCCTAGTTGTATTAAAGTTCCTTTCCATTAAAGGTTTTATATGTTTGTCTTAATGCGGCGGATGGCAGAACCCATTCAGAGAGGGCAGGCTTGGGGGTTCTAGGTGCTCCTCTCCCTGCCCTATAACAGAAACACAAGGCCTGCCAGATCCTCCCCACTCCAAGGCAGAGTTACCTGGGTGAATATAACTTTGGTAAGGGGACCTCAGGACTCTGCCCCATGGGAGCTAAGATGGCCTGTCTGGCAGAGATGAAACAAAACCTACTCACTCAAGTTGGGGTGCAGAGCATCAGGGACTGTGAGAGCCGGTACATGAATGTCCTGTCCTCATGCAAGGCCCCCATGCCCATGCCAAACTTGACTCAATGAGTTTTTCAATTCTTGCTACTCAGATTATCAACACAACGCCCCCTGGGAATATATCTAGTTCTTTTCAATAATTCCTCCACCTCTGGTGTCAGACTGAAGTTTAGTGTCAAAGGGAAAAATATTCTTCCCTGTGTTTGGTGAATACATGAGCAAAAGTGTGGGTAGCAGGATGTGCAGTAGAAAGGGCATGGACCAGGATTTCACATAGATCATTGAACTGACCTGAGTGGGAAATTCCTCCTTCATGACACGATAGATAGTGGCTTCTGTTCCATCTGACTTGAGTTAGTTGAGATGACCTTACTGCTATTTGCAATTTGTTCAAATCCCTGATAGAGCATAGAGTTAACATTCCTCAAGATTCTTAAGTAATGAAAGGTAATTTAGTAGGAAGATAAAGGAACATGAAGAAAATCCATGCAGTGAATATTTAATAAAGAAACACAAACAGCTGTAAAAGAATGGAATCCTCAAGAATGAGGGTAGGCGATAGTAGAAAGAATAGGGTAGCGTGAGGTAGATTGGTGTGCTAGAGAAAACCCAAAGCAAGTTCCATTACTTAACCGCTTTAAGGAGGTATAATTGACATATAATAAACAATTAAAAAAAAATTTCCCCTTCAGTGAAATGTCTTTTCATACCTTTTGCCCATTTTCTAATTGATTTGCTTTCTTAATTTTAAGTATTAAGGGCCTCCCTGGTGGCGCAGTGGGTTAAGCAACGCACTATGAAGCAAACCGCAACCACTGCAGCACGAGTTCGATCCCTGCTGCCGGCCAGAGA
>JAGFMF010011456.1:3108401-3262940 GCA_019455555.1 Galemys pyrenaicus
CCCCGCTCTGTCTGTGGTGAATCCTCTCACCCCCCCACACCTCTGGCCTGTACCCCAGTGCTTGTATGCATAAATAAATAAATCTTTAAAAAAAAAATTTTAAGTATTAAGAGTGTTTTTTAAAAAATATTTTCTGAGCCGCTAGCTTATTTTTAAATCCTCTTAAAATGTATTTAATTTCTGAAGGATTGCCAAATGGTTTTCCAAAGGGGCTTTCCATTAACGTTCCTACTGATACCATCAGATTTCAGGTTTTCAGGCCTAGTCTCCCGGCCAGAATGGATCCCAGGCTGCAGTGGCAGCGCTGAGTCCCGGCCACTAGACCACCACGGGCTGGTGTCTCACAAAGCTACAGCAGGAACTTCGCTGATGCTCAGGCAAGCAAGCGAGAAGAGGCAGATTTGCTTAGAGAAAGAAAAAGTGTATTAAAGAGAAAAGGAACAGAAATAAAGTTGGACTTCCAGGCCAGTGGAATCAGGCCGGCGGATGGGGGTGGCAAGGGAGCCAAAGTGGAGTCGTTTCTCAGGGCAAGTATACCTTCTTTCCCTAGTTATTCTAAAGCTCCATCACTCTCTTTGTGATTGGTTAGTTCTTGGTGGTCTCATTCGCTGTCCTAAAGTCTCTTTGCCCAGAACTAAGTCTCTGTGTCCCAGCCCTTATCTTAGCATCCTTTTCCTTATCATTCTTGTTCTGGACTGCCTGGTTGCCCCTGGGGATGTTTGATTAGTCCCCTTTGGAATTTGTTGCCCTTATCTCTAGAGCATTCCTTAACTCTCCTGAAGCCCCTGCCTACTCTGTCCTTGAAGCTGCCTAATTATCCCTAACCTGCCCTACTTGCCCTACCAGGAGTATGTGAGAGTTTCAGTTTCTCTACATCCTCGCCAATCATTAATACAGTAGTCTGTATAATATAGATATTGTAGTTCATGTATAGTAGTGTTTCATTACAATTCCAATTTGCTTTTCCCTAATGGCTAATGATGTTGGACAAGAGCATGCATTTATTTGATAACTTTATATCTTCTTTGGTCAAATGTTTGTCCAAATAATTTGTCCAGTCTTATATATGAGTCTAATGTATATTTTGATATTAATCATTTGTTGACTATGTTTTGCAAATATTTTCCCCTGGTCTGTGGGTAGGCAAATTATTTTAAGCAACATCTCTTCCCTATGAGAGCTGATTATTACTTTATTTCTCAGAAGAAAAATAAGATAGTCTATTCTTATGACTAGAATTAAGACCAGGGAAATTAAATTGCTTAACTCGCTTAGGAAATAATGAAAACATTTCTTTTCGTGATGTGGGATATGAGGGAAAGGAGGCCAGGAGGAATTAGACTTTGACATATGCTTCTTAAACATTTGCTAATTTTATTTAAAGTGAGATATCATTATTTTATTTTTCATTACTTTTTTGCTATTTAATCATTGAATAACTGCTGTTATTTTAACTTTCTTTAATTATGAGTGTGATTTAGCCTTTTTAAAGTGGATTGTCTGTTTCTCTTCCTCTGAAATGCCTGTGCATCTCCACTTACCATTTTTCTAGGAGTTATCTCTCTCTTTGTTGTTGTTCATTTGTATGAATTATTAATTAATATTTGCATGTGACTTACAATTTTTTGGTACCAGTCTGTTAGTTTGCTTTGTTGGTGGCTTGTTCATATTTTAAATTTTATGAGAAGGATTGTGATGGGTAGGATATGGAGATAAAGATCCCAGATATTTGCTTGGGACCACACCTTTCCCTTTGGCAGTGGAGGGCCCTGGGGCTGGGAAGAGGGCTCTGGATATTAGGGAAAAGGATCAAGACCATTCACACTTGTTTAGAACTGATCTATGGAAAGAGACAGGTCTGCACTAAAGAGTCCTGGGGTCCCAACTTCCACATTGCTCTAACTCAGTAAACCCACGTGGGACAAGGCAACCAGGGCCTCTGCTTTGACAGTTTTTAAAGAAAGGGTTTGGTCCAGATGATTTTTAATCTCTTCCGAGATTCAACATTATTTGTGACTAGACTGGATAGCTGTCACCCAGAAAGACAGAAAGAGTCAAGATATCCATGGCACTCAGTTTAGCCTCAGGGCTCGGGAAGTCTCATCGCATTTCCAACTTTCCCTTAATCAGCTCTTCTTCACACTTCCCTTAATGGACTTTTTTTGCAATGTGCAGCTTGCTAGGCAGGGACAGGAAAGGGTTTGGCAGAGTGGCAGAAAGGCAAGCTCACTACCTTTGGAGGTGGTCAGTTTTGGCCCTGACCCTCGCTCCATCCCCCACTAGTTGCATGACCCTGAACTGGCTCCTGATAATCACTGGATGTCCATTTCCTCTAATGCAGAACTTCCCTATCTACCTTTCTCCTGGATTATTATGAAGATCAACACTAAACAAACTTTCTGATTTATTTTAATAAAAAAATCCAATGATATAAATACATTAAGCTTAATAGGTGCCTGGCATCTGATAAGTGCTTAATAATATCTGTTGATTGAGGGAATACATGGTGTGGGAGAACACTTACTGTCTGTAGAAGGTTCTAAATGGCAAAATTGGAGGACAGTCTAGCACTATTAATCCTTGTACTGTGTATCCCTATAGCATTAAACTGTGCAAGTCTCTTGCTCATGTGATTCTAGTTCCAGGAACATTTTTTTCCCCCAAAGAGAATTAACAGACAAAGAATAGAAAGATGCTTAACACCACGATATTTATAATAAAAAAAAACGGACAGCGTTGTAAATGCATGTTAATGGTTATTTGGTCAAGTGTGGTTCAGTGCCAGTGGGTACCTGCAGCCGCTATAAATTTTGTGCCAGAAGTTTAGTGTTTGGTTTTGGGAACAGGTATTGGTGCCTGGGTGATCTGTGCTTCTATGTAGCACTCGCCCATATGTTCCTGAAGATGAGCAGCTCTATTGTTTCCCAGTTCTGTGGACTTTGGCAAGTTTATTTCAGGTCTCAAAGCCCTCATTTTCCCATTTATAAAGTGGTTATAATGATCCCAGCCTCAAAGGGCCAGAGGAATCTGACATTGCTTAGGAAAGCTGCAGGCAGGCCGCCAGGGCCCCAGGATGGCAGGCGGCACCAATTCAGATGAAGAGCTGGAATGCACCAAATTAAATAAAGCGTAAAACCAGAGGATGACATTTTTTCTGTGTGAGAAATAGGTAGACATACATAAAAAAAAAGCCTAGAAGAATAATGCAAATATTTGACAGTCGTTATCTCTCAGGGAGTATTGTACATGGTTTTTAGTTTCTTCTTTTTGTTCATTTGCATTTTCTATTTTCTGCTGTGTAACACAATTATCTCTGCAATAAAGCATATTCAAATTATATACATGGTATGCCATCTAGGGAATTTTGGAAAGGAGTTTTGCACTGTTTGGCAGTTTGATGATTTTTCCATAAAGACAGATTACTGATGGGCAGTAGTATTTAATTTTGTCAAAGTTTATGTGAGAAGAAGCAGCTACATCTCTTTTGCCTGGATACTAACTTACTGGGTTGGGTTAGGAATATGAGTGCAGCAAGGGAGTTACCATGAGGTCAATAAAGGCAAAATAAAACCCCCCAAAACAAAAAAACCCTAATATTTTGAGTATCTGTTATCTGTCAGGAAATATGGTAAGGTCTTTCCACTGACCCTATAATATGGAATTAGTTTTACTTTTATCATGCAGAAGAAGTGGAGGCAGGCAGAGATTTCAAAAAGTGCTCTGGTTTCACGGCTACTAAGTGGTACAACTAGAAAGCACAGTTATTTTTTTTTTTCTGAATCAATTGTGTCCACTGACTTAAAAGATAGGGAAAAAAGAACAGAAAGAAAGGTTGCAACCATCACTTGTGTATGTCAGAAGAGCAAAGATTTTAAATGTTTATGAAACAGCTTTTAACTTCTTGTGATTATAACCTAGGAATGTGCAGGTCTCTTGGGTCTTTGCTATGATGGCTCAGTATATTTGTGTGTGTGTGTGTGTGTGTGTGTGTATGTGAGGGGGGTTGGGGAGCTTAGTTTTATGCAAAGTACTATTTTTAAATGTATTTACTTCCAGCTAGAGGGATCTGACTAATAAGACATCTGGCGGTAGCTTAGGACAGTAAGAGCAACCAGCTTTGCTTGCCGTTGTGATTTTAGGCGGCTGTACCAGTAAAATGGCAACCAGAGGGGAGGAGCCCAGTGGAACAAGGGTGGGGGGTGAAAGCGTACATTGTGGGGATGTGAATCTCTAACCCCCAGTGCAGATATAAAGATATGAAGCTACTCAATAGAGTAGCTTCCAAATATAATTTGGAAAAATTAACAGATGAAAGGGCAATGGGAATGGTGCTCCTTGTGAGGAACCATTGTGCACGCTATGCAGGAAGCACATATACCATCCCAGATGAAGTTTGCTTGTAACTGCTTTGGCCCTGTTACTCTTCTGAGCTCCATCAGGCGTCCTTCCCAAGAGGGCTGAGGAAGCCACCCCTGCAAGACGGCTGACATGGCAGACTCACTCAGTAGCTATATCTGTACTATCAATGACATCGACCTTCTGCTGTCATTTCAAGCAATAAAATGCTCAGACTCTTGCTGTATATGTCCTCCTTTCACCTTCCTGTGGGGAAGCAGACTTCTACCATGCAGGCACTGCCCCTCAAGCTGTCTTGCCCTTTTTCTTCCTCAGGGACAAGTCAGATGCTAATAAGGATGAAAATGATGATGATGATCTTCATTATTTTCTACTTTAAATGACCGTATTTTCTTGATGATGTTACACTTAAAGGTAACATGATTTTTAGTAATTTAATGCTTGGGGTGACTATTAATCATGTTATTTGTATTTTTTCTTATAGGTTCTTTCTCAGCTACTGTCTTATCATCCATTTCATAGTAACATGTTTTTCTTGTGATCTGGTACAGTATTAAACTATAGTCACCATGCAGCACATATCATAACCTTTTCTTGGCCATGCATGCATTCCAATTTTCAAATTCAACTGTAAAAAGAGGTGTATTTACTTCTACAGAAAAAGAAAAAAATGAAGAAAAATTGTGGTGTGGTATGGATGAACTGTTACCTGATGGCAGTTTTTCAATTCCATGGTCCGGACTGGCAGGTGTATTGATATTTACATGGAGATAAACAGACGTGTATGACCCAGTGAGTCACGCTTTTTGATTCTGGTCCAAAGGGTATTGCCACATAATATGTAAACATCAGCTTCATTCCCATTTTCTACTCTTCTATGGGCAGAATTTTAAATTGCATAAAGAAGAAGTTCTATGTCAAAGTCTAGTGGAAATACACTATTAAAAAAGGGAAAGAGTAGTATTCTCAGAAATATCTAGATGCCTACAAGTATGTAGATTAGTTGTCCTTTTGAATACTATTCTGTTTTTTTTTTTTTCATTTTTCTTTGTCCAATGAAAATTGGTGGATTGCTTTTATTTTTTAAAATGTGGACTCCTGGAGAATGTCCATTCAATTTGGGATTTCTCCTTTCTCCACTTTTCAAAGAAGGTGGAGTAGACGAAGAGGGGTGTGAAAGATTAGCTAACATCAGCACTTAACTACATGCTCACACTGTTCTAAGGTTACTAGCTCCACGTAGTAAGTACTTTAGGGAATTTGAGTTCACAGATAGTGAAGCTAAGGTACAAAGGAGAATTTAGTACCTGGTGGAACTAGGATTGACACACACGGTCAGTTCGAAAACTTGGTTCTTCACCTAGATGTTATTCTGCCCCATTACTTGAACCCTAGACTTTAGACTGCAGTTGATTCCGATTATTTGTGGATTTCATATTTGTGAATTGGTCTACTTCCTAAAATGTATTTTTAATCCCAGATCAGTCTGGTCTCTCTCATAATCAGAGACCAAAAAAAAAAAAAAAAAAAAAAAACGGAAGAAAGAAAAAAGTGATGCATCTGAGGCGAGAACAAGTCTCTTTTGCTTTCATGTTTTGAATCTCTGTACTATAAACAAAGTTTTTTCCTGCACTATATTTAGTGCCACATTTCCCTCATTTTTGTCTTTTTTTATTGGTGATTTAAAATGGTCCCATGTGTACTGCTGAAATGCTGTTTAGAATTCCTAAGTACAAGGAAGCTATGATGTCCCTTATGCTTTTATGATGTATACATGTGATTTGCTGGGGAGTTATAGAGCTGTTGGTGGTGAATTACATTGTTAGTAAATCAACAATACATGTTAAAATGTCTCTAAGCAGAAACACACACAAATCAGTTTATGTAGGAGCTGGTTGACAAATATGTGACCGAAGGCTTATAGGAACTTAACACTATTACCCCCAGGAATTATGGTGCAGTGTTTACTAATTCATTAATAACGCTGTGAATAACAAGAATTAACTGCATTTATATTGATATCTAAATGTTTATTAGAATAGCTGAACTTCACTGGTACAAATGCTTTTTTATAGTGAAGACTAACAGGATGGGGAAGTGACTCCTTAGTTGGAAGTGACTGAGCCCTCACACTTACCTTGTTTTGTGCTGTGTGAGCTCCTGAGACGTAGTGATCAAGGATGGACAGCCATTAAGGTTATGACAATGACACTGTTCTGAATCATTTCAAATAGATTGGAATGTATGATTTCTACCACAGGTATTAAACCCTCACCTTATTCCTACCTTCTGATAAAACAAAGTTCAAACTTCAAAAATTAGATTGTATGGCCATGTTTAATGGAAGTGAATCACTGGGGTGATTCTTTCAAAACATCCTATATGAGGCAAGAGGGTGAATCCATCACTTAGTAAAAATCTGAGTGTGTCTTATTGCATATTACTGTTATTACTATTTTGCAAAGCACTTTCCCCTACTCTTTCAAACTTCACCATTTTGAGTTGAATTCAATTGGATTATTATTTATCATTCGAAGATTTGTAATTACTATTTTTTAGGTGATTAGTTGGACTCTGGCCTTGAAATAAGCTATGGTTAATTTTCACAAAGAAAGCTGCAGAATTATATTTTTCTGGAGTTACAAGACAGCTTAGATATGAATTAATTTCCTCTCTCAATAAAGATATTAAGGTTTTTAATTAGTGACTGAAGCAGCCCCTGACCGGTGACTTCTATTTAGGGTTCTTGTTAGCTCTCTCTACCAGTCAATGGAGCAAATCCTGTCTTTTTGGGAGAAAGGAGCACTAGGGTGTCCCAGCTAGGATGGACATCTTGTCACTAAGGTGTCTCCTGTTCATCTTCTCTCTGCCCCAATGGAGGTCAGTGCTTAAGATATCTGAACTCAGTTAATGAATGGTCATAAAGTACACCATGAATTTGCTCAGCTGCTTCTACATTATTATGTGATTAGCCTAAAATGAGATTAAAAATGGGTAGTGGTGGGAATGGCTCAATGCTAGGAAAGTCTTTCAAAGCATATCTTTAAATTGAAATAGGTCTATTTACTTCTAAGTGCCAAGTACTGATCTAAGTACTGCACTGTCCATCACTTAATCAACCATGCCCAC
Organism: Galemys pyrenaicus; assembly: GCA_019455555.1. NCBI lineage: Eukaryota > Metazoa > Chordata > Mammalia > Eulipotyphla > Talpidae > Galemys > Galemys pyrenaicus. Next base: position 3,115,887 of record JAGFMF010011456.1, read on the forward strand.
TGTAAAGTTGAGGACAGCAAAGCACAGATGTGTGCTCATCTTAAGCTATGGGTTAGATGAGGCAAGATTTAGACCCAGGCTGTCTTGCTGTGATGCTAATATTTCTTCTCATTAGTAAGAGCTCCTGTGTCATAGATCCTGGTGTCTGTATTTAACCTAATGCAGATAGGTTAAATATCTGGATTAAAATATCAGCTCTGCCTCTTGATCAAATAACTATTTAATTTCTTGGGTCTTCAGTTTTCCAGTTCTAAAATGGGATAACAGCACTTCTCTAGGGAGCAAGTTTTGCTATGGAGCTTATAATTAGAAAGGTGTAACATGATTTTAACACTATTTAGCTGTTACCCAAAATGGCCCAGTAATGTCTCATATATTTCTATGTATATGTGAGGATAAAGGTGGGTGTGGGGATGAGGGAAGATATCTTCTGTAAAGCCTGCATCTGTCTGTTATTAGCAAAATAATACACCTGGCTTTCTTGAGACCTGACTTTAGTAATAAGTCCTCCACCATAAAATCAATTCTTTTGAAAGTGTCACTTTTTCTTGAGGAGGTATTTGCTTTCCTCTCCCTTTGCTAGAACACAATCCATGAATTCCTGAAATAGTTTCACTGTAAAAGCCAAAATCTAGGATCTCTACAATCGATTCTCTGGACTATGTCTGTGTTCACTCCCACTGGCAGAAAATTTTTATGGGAGTTCGGACAAAGACCATTTTGTGGCTACTCCCTCTGTCCCTTGCCCAGAACTGGCTCTGCTGGAATGCACTAATTGCTGCTGAACAAAAGGATGCCTATGTTCTTCTCTACCCCATGGCTGTGCATTGATTCTTTATGGCGTTGGTATCAAAACTGCCAATGTTCCCTCTTGATGGTCTTCTTCCAGGGTTGGAACACAGCATACTGGCCTCCCTGCATGCCTAGGGAAGCCCTTGTGAGACTGTGCTAAGCAGGAATTAAGGCTCCATTTACCTGGCAGCCTGTGGGAAAAATAATGGCCCCTTTTGCTGTTTGGGCATGTGTGGCCAGGACTGGTTCTATAGGGCCTCCCAGTCTGGAGAGTCATCCAGCAAATCAAAAGTGTGAAACCTTCCCAGCTGGGTGTTGACCCAAGAAAAGACATGGGCCTACCCAGAGCGGCTTTTTAAAAGAAGAGAAAATGAAGATTGTGAATAGGGGGTGGGGGGACTGAACACTTAGATGAAAGTTTCTTGAAATATTAAGTTCATATCAGCACACACATGCACTAAGAGATTGCCTACTTTTAGTTAATAAGGATAGAGGGAAGTTCTCGGAGAATAGTAGAAGTGCCAAACCAGAGGACATCCTAATGAAAGGCTATTTTGCAGATAAAGTGGTGGAAGGGATCCCTGAGCCCAGAGTCTTTAGATAAACACAGGCACAAGCACTTTTTGGCTTTCTTCAGGGGTAGTAGTTGGAAAGCTCATTTAGAGAGCCAGCTAAGTGAGACAACTCCTTGCCCAATGCCTCTTTCCAGAGCAATGCCTTTTGCACACTGACTCAGAAAGTGAGAGTAAATCTGGGACTAAAAGGGAAAGAAGTGCCCCCAGAGGTTACCAAACCTAAAAAGAGCAGGAAATTTATCCACGCCCTAAAAGTCTTCCACATAATCACCAAGAGCAAGATGCATTGAAAACACACTGCTTTCCACAAGATGGGAGTCCTCAGTACAAAGGGAGGCATAAGAACTGATGGACAGTTTTGAAAAATAGACCCCATGGAAGAGAACCAACAAGCTTAACAAAGAGGGAAGACTGTCCTTCAAGGAAAGAGTCGCAACAGAAAAATACTTCAAAATAAAGATAATATTTTATCATGGATTAGGCAGGGGATCACCACTAAGTAATGACTGATGTAAAAAAGGAATCAAGTAGAAATTTTATAAATTTTATAATGAGAAAACTTCAATATATGGAATACATAACTAAATATGAAAATAAATCCATGAACCAAATGGGCATACCAAAGAATTCTCCCTGATTAAAAAAAAAAATTTAGACTAAAAATGTAAGAAAACATGATAGAATACATACAAAAAATATACCATCTTAATCATTAAAAAGTGTTCAGTTCAGTGGCATTAAATATATTCACATAGTTGTGTGCCATCCCCACCCTCGATCTCCAGAACTTTTTCATCTTCCAAAATTGAAGCTTTTTTCCTGTTAAATAGTAACTCTCCATTCCTCCTCCTCTCCTCCCATCACTCCCCACGCCCCACCCCTGCCCCACAGTCCCTGGAGCCACCATTCTATTTGCTGTCTCTAGAACTGGTTTACTCTAGATACTTTATATAAATGGAATCATATAATATATGTCCTTGTGTGATGAGTTTATTTTGCTGAGCTAGTGTCCCCAAGATTCAGTCATGTCATAGCATGTATCAGTTTCCATCTTATCTAAGACTGATAGGTTCTTTTGTTTCAACACCGTATTTTGCTTAGCTGTCATCTACAGAGGGGAATACTTGAGTTGTGTTCTACTTACTGTCTTTTTCAAATAATCTACTATGTTCTGGATTTTCTCAACTATAGAACAAACACATGAAGGACTAGGACAAAAGATTAGAGATCTGGAGAACCAGAAGCTCCAAATCCCTAATATTAAGATTTGAGAAGAGATAGAAAATAAAGCTAATAGCCATTGAAAAATTGAAAGGACAGTAAAAAACAAAACTAATCCTGAGAACCCTTAAAAAGATATGATCAGATTCTTTGGGGACAAATTCTACCAATGTATATGCTATTTTAGTAATATGTCCTCCTGGTCTTCTCACTGCTCTAGGGGCCTACCCATAGCCCTCAGGCTGGATCCTCTGCTGTCTCTTCATGGCTCCCTTCAATATTCCAAACAAAGACACTGGACAACACAAATCATCTAAATTTCCTGGGTGTGTGTGTGTGTCTGTCTGTCACAAATCAAATAATGGTTCCATTATGATTTCAAGGCTGTATGCTTGGAAGTGTCTAGCAACTCCAGGGATATCAAACTGGAGAAGAAAGATCAACCACAGACTTGCCATAGCCCTGATCTAAATTAGACCATGGACCAATCGACCTTAAGCTGAAAGGAGAGAGAAGACAACATTTTTTTTTTTTTGAGTCTAGAATTTAAAAATAGTTGTCACCTTTCAAGAAGCCCTGAGTCATTTTCTGTAAGAACTGATGAAATCATCCAACATTGTGGCTACCTTGCAGCCACATGCAATTAGGTCTGTCCTGCTGTGGTTCTGCTGCAGGATAAGGCTGTGCTTCCTCTTCCGCTAAGCTGCCTTGGGAGAAGGTGGCCAGGAGAAAATAGCTGCCCTGTGGCTGTGTTGGTTCCCAGGCCTTCCCTCTATCAACCCTCTCTGTCCCACAGGAACAATAGGCTCTACTGAGAGGAAGGGAGGTGTTATTTCTTCCCTGTTCTTATTTAATTTGCATAACAACCTGTGAAGGTGGTATTATCCCAGCTTTACAGATAAGGAGGTTAAGTGACTTGTTTGTTGTTCTGGACCAGTCAGGCAAAACCAAGTCGACCAGACCAGGGCTGTCTCATTACTGAGTGCACGTTCTTCCCAACATGTCACGGGACCCACCTTAAGTAGGAAGCGTCTCCCATGGATCTTTTCTCGGTGGAACACATAGCTCTCTGGCTGTGGATGGAACCTGAGATGGGAGTGTGGGAAGGGTCTTTAGAAATGCCTAGCAGACGTGGGTCTAGAGCAGCACTTCCCAACCCTTTGCATGCAGAGGCAAACATGTATCTGGCAGCTTGGATTGTAGAGAAGCTGTCCAAGGCTGGAGGCTAAAGGTCTAATCTTGACTTGGCTACCGAAGACCGCCCATGTGGCTGTGCCAAAACTGGGGCACTCTGCATCGTGGGCAGGTACAAATCAAATAGTCTGAAAGGAACAGTTCTGCAGGGGGGACCTACAGAACTGCATCTTTACATGGCATAAGCAATAGAAGACCCACTTCTCGATTTTCTAGTGATGACAGGCTTACTGCCCTCAGAGTCCCGGTGACTTGGAAGAAAGTGGGGTGACACTGTATTTTGCAGGCAGTGATGACTGACTCCTCTTGTCCCTGGAGGTAGAGACATGGCACAACATTGCTTCCAGATCATAACATGACTCACTCTGTTTTTCTCTTTCTTTTAATTGGATGACAGTTCAAAGGTTATACTGAATGAGATTAAAAAATGAGTGTGGAGCTTATGACTTTCACTTTAGACAAATATATAACTTCCAGGGAATTGGAGAACATAGTGATCTCCCAAGTCACCTGATGACACTGATCAACTCAATCAAGCCTGTGGGTCTCAGTTTCCTTTTTTAATTAAAGGGGCTTGTCTGGGAGTACTATTAAAATCTTCCATATTTCACTTTCTGTAATTCGGTTAGGTTTAACTTATTAATAGTTATCAGAAGGGCCTCCAATTGTGGTGCAAGGGATTGAGCGCCACGCTGTGGGGGTTGGATCCTTGGCCAGGGAGGGGACCCACATGGCGCAACAGACCTCTCCTGCCTCACCTGCTGCTCCCCTCAGCAGTGTATTTCAGTCGATCCACTTATTTTGTTTCCCCCACTCTGTCCCTGGTGAATCTTCTTACCCCCCACCCCCATGACTCTGGCCTGCACCCAGCTCTTGTGTGCATAAATAAATAAAATCTTTAAAAATATGAAACTTAGTTTAAATGAGAAGTATAATTATTTTCATAATCTCACTCCAAGCAAATAATTGGAACTTGTTTACAATGTAGGCTGTGTAAGTTTTGAAAAATTCACCTCAAACAAAGGAAATCATGATGCAGAGTGCTTTCTTTGCCTTTAAAAATCTCTAAGGTTAAAGCAAGAGCAGGGCAAAATGCATAATATGCTGTCATTCCCTAAATTCAAGGAAACTCTTTTGTAATAAAGTTTGAAAAGATTAGTAGGTTTACTAAATAAGATCTTGGGATGACAGCGTAAAATTGGCGTTTAAAGAAACTCTGCATCATCTCTGCACTTGGGAATATTCTAGCAGAAAGAAGATGTCTATGTATTGTGATTCTGATGGGCTAATTGTTGCACTTAGCTTATATGCTGCACTTAGTATTTTTATGAGCCTTCTAGAAAAATGTGGGATGGGGGCAGGAGAGATGGTTGATTCTAGGCAAAGATGAATTCTGCTTGTTTGCAGTGGCTCTGTCTGTAGAATTCTGGTCTTCTATTTTTAGTATAAAGGGCATAGTGTTAGTTCTCATTTCTACACTTACCTGGCCTGATAGCCCAACGACTGTTCAACCTCTGTGTCTAAACAAAGATGTCTGCTTTGAATTCTTGTTTCATTTTTGGGTCCTGGTGAGCTGGGCTTAGATAGAATGCTCCTTTTTAATCTAGTTATAGAACAAACCTAGAGCAGTTCCAGGCAACATGCTTCAGTTTCCATTCTAGTCTGGTTCTTTCATCACTAGAATGAAAGTTCTTTCTTGAGCAAACGGTAACCAAGACTAAAGGGCACCTCTAAGCGAAAGGGTTTACATTCATGGTTTACATAGTCTCCTCAACACTCTTGATTTACACCCTATTCACTTTCTACTGTGTATCTCCTCCCCAGCTTGACACCTTGCCTTGGATGCTGTAAGTAAAAGAAGGGAATATGGAAGACAGAAAGGGATTCAGGTACTTATTCTACCATAAGCAAAAGCAGCTTCTGCCTCCTTTCAGCTGGTTAAATATCTTAGATTTCCTTACATGTTCATTATTCAGCATTTGAAATTAATTTGACTTTGTTGCTTCTATTTGAATCATATGGCCTCTTTGATGGGTTTCAGGCACTTTTCCCAGAAGAATATGGCAACAGGTGACTATAAAATTGGGCCTATCAGTGAGGTGATTCCTAACTTATGATTTAGGTTCTTTGAGAAACAGACACCCAATTACTTTGAATACTGAGGATTTACAGGAAGGTGTCATGAAGAACCAAGAAATTTCATGAAAATGGGAAAATTTTGGGAACTTGGAAATCATTAAGTATGCAATAAGGTTCTTGGAATAGGCCTATATTGTTGCTTCCTGGCAGTCTGAATCTGTGAATCTCAACTAGATTTCTGCAACATCAAGCAAATTGACTCAGTTGACTCAATTCTGATGACTCAGCTACTCTCTGTGTGACTCAAGATCTAGCTTGCTGGTGTGCTGGCCACTTCAGTCTCCAACTGGCCTTTGGATGCGCTGTCTTTGAGATCGGCACCCACTCTTGACCCCATAAGCTTTTCTGGAAGGAGACAAAGAGTTCCCATTGAACACTCATTGGGAGCCAGTGCTTAAGAAAGTGGACAAAGGACCTGAGGGGTGTGGACCAGAGTACTAATAGCATCTACCACATAACCAAAGATTAGTGAGATTTCCTTCAGCAGGGTGCTGTGTTCACAGCTGATCCTATACATTGAGTAGAATCTTCCCTTTGTTAGCTGACTGTGATGATAACCAGTGGAGTTGGAAATACGTTAAGTTCCGGTTGTTAAAAGTACAGTGGTTATGTGGTGTCTTTGTTTACAATGCAGCATTTTCAGAGACAGTCAGCTCTGGAGTTCACATCTATTTGATAAAGGCCAACACAAGTCACCAGCCAGATTCTGAATATTTCCAGTTGGTAAACACAAAACAGATTATTTTCAACTATGCCAACAAAAATGAATTAACTTTCTTATTAAATCACAGACATGTCAATTCAAATATCTTATACAAATATGGCATGTCTATCTATATCTAGTTCCATTTTTATTTCAACACACTCTCATCATTTTAATGAGCTCCAGGAATTACTATATAAATAACCTGTAAACTAACCTTTCAGGAATCCCAGTGCTTTTCCCCCTCAGACTTCCTGAGACACTGGGATCCTTTCCCATTGCTCTTACCACACTAAAGGCTAAGCCACATGGGTTTGCCCTGTCTCACCAAATGGAAATCCCTTTAAGGATAAGAACAGGGGCCCACATACATTAATGCATATATTTAACAGTTGGCTCTCTGGGAAAAAATGCACACACACATACACATATACACACTAGTTTTTAATACATTTTAATGATACAAAGACTATGTAGCACACACTTTACAAATAATATACACTACATTTTGTATTGTAAATGCCACATTACTAATTGATTTTCACAGAATGCTTTTATTGATTTTTGCTAGACTTGTATTTCTGGCCAACCTACAGTTGCAACTGATGAACAAGAGGAGTTCTGACCTGAATGCTGGTTGATATTTTCATTATGTTAACAAGTAAGACAAAAATGAAGATGTATGTTGAAGCTTCACTTAAGGACATGAGGGGCCTCTTTACTGGATCAGACCATCGGTTTCAAATACTGTAAGAATATAGCACTGATTTCTTTTGTGTTTGTCACAATTTAATAACTATAAACGTGAGTTACTTTTAAGTTTAATCTGCATAATAATGTTTTTTCCATCACTTTCTTCAGTAAAGACAATCAACATAACAATAAATGAAACCTTCATTTGTAACTCTTGGTGATTTCTATGGAACAAATACATGCTCAAGCCAATTTATCAGTATGATGTTTAATGAACTGAAAATTAGGAAAGAATACCACTATAATGTAATATTTCTACCATAGACAACAGAAAGAACAACACTCTAGAGGATAAAAAAATAATGAAATGTTGTAAAAGAATTAGAATGAAATGGGTTTTTGAGTATCTATTGCTACTACCATGGTTATATCATTTGCTTAATTATACATTTGTAGGATTTAGTTTTTATTAATGACTGTTTAACAACCAACTTGCAAAATTCCCACAGATTTAACAGTGAGCTCTTGTAAGCTGGTAAAAATCAGTCTAGCACACTACTGTTAGTCACCTGCAATGATTCATTGCCTTCTTTGCGGAGAGCGATGAAATATAAAACGATTATATGAGAGAAGTTAGTTCTGTAAATTAGAGGCATTAACTCTGCCTGTTTATATGTTCTATCCCCTTGAAAAAATTCTAACAACTTCCTTGTGGTAACTGAGTTCAGAAGCTCATTTTTTAAAAAATATATTTTATTTTTACTTACAATGTTTTCTTTTCTAGGTGTAGTCCCCATAGAATTTCCACCACCAATTCACCTGTGCACCATCACCATAGTCCCCTGTGCTCTTCCTGTCCCTGCCTTGATCCCAATCCCTCCCTCTTCCCTGCAGAATGTCTCTGGTTTGTAGTTTTCTCTTTATTTTTGTTCTGTTTTATTTGTTGTTGCTGTTGATGTTATTATTTTTTCCTTGATCCCCTATATTCCTCCTGTAAGTGAGACCATCCAGTATTTTTCTTTTTCCTTCTGACTTACTTCATTGTGCATAATCCCTTTAAACTCCATCTGTGTTGCTGCAAATCACATTTGTTTATCTTTTTGACAGAAGCTAATATTTCTTACTGCTAAAGGCTCATCTGGAAGAAAAGAGGTATATCTTTGATAAGGAACATTATATTCAAGGTATATTCAAGTGTCTCTTTGCTTTTTAAAATCCCATTTATTTAATAATACACCATCTTAGCAGAATCTTAGTGAAAATTATGGCCTCAGATCCTAAAATGTTAGATTTTGTGATTCTTAACATTAGACAAAAACATTTTCCCTGTAAGTGTTTTTGTCTCTTCTGCTTCTTCCAGATTATCAGGATCTCCCAATAACAATTGATATGAATCATTTTTGTTGTCAGTGATAATTAATTGGTGACACTGGAAAATCAATAAATACCAAGACTACTGAAACATTGATATTAAATTTCCAGAGATAGGAAAAACTTTAAGTCATGGGAATCAATTAATTGGCTAGCCATCTTAGTTGCTGGGGTGGTCGCTGATTACTTCATAAAGCAATTTACCTGATAACTCCAATCTGGACTGCTTTTCCCTGGAGTTTTACTTTTTCCAAGGAGCAAAGAAGCAGTCCCATGGCCATCCCTGTCTGGTGCCATTCTACTTAAATGGGCTATGTGTGCTTAGCTTATCGAGAGCCAATTAAAAATGAACATCCAAATTTCAATGTATTTTCTGGAAAGGAAATCAGTAGAGCATGTGCTTAATTCTCTTTCCTTTAGTTCACTGCAGCATCATTATTCCCATTTCATGCTCAGTAAGTGCCACCAGTAAGTGCCAGTGAAGGTACTGAACAAACACGTACTTGGTGTCCACCATGAGTCAAGTTCAATGATAGGTGCTAAGGACAAAAAGGAGAATGCACATAAAGAATTGACAGCTAAAGGAAAAGACAACATGAGCTTTGGGGTCAGAGAGACCTAGGTGGGACTCCAACTCAGAAGTCTCCTAGTTAATCTGACTTTGATTACTTTCTTTAATTTGTAAATCTCTATAAGAGAAGAATAATGTTATCAACCTTCTGAGGTTATTGTGATGGACAAAGATGATGTGCTTGAAGCTGGCACAAAGCATGGGTTTTAAAAGTAGTTCCTGTGAGTAATGCTGAGGGAACATTATCTCCTGCCTCATGGGGATCAATCTAATGGGGGAATATGTGAACACTTACTACATAATGTGTAGATAAGGGCCCTGATGGAAACGTAAGAAAGGAAAGCCAGTGGGAGCCCATCCTCTTGATCAGGAGGCCACAAGCAAAAATGTGACCTTGGGCTTACCATTTGGCCTCTTGAATCATAGCTCCCCACATGATTAACAAGGAACCAGAGGATGATAATTAGAATCCACTGAATCTATGTACTTTGGCTCTCTGGAGGGATTCCCAAGAAGGTGTGCCTTGCAATTTCATGCTATGAAAGAGTTATTCAGTGAAAAGAGCTGACAATGATACACACCCTTCTAATAGCTTAGTAACATGAACATAACATAGCAAATGATAGCTGACATAACCTTACTGTTGTAAATGATAAAATTCTGAATGAATGCATTATGGGCTCAATTAGTGTTCCCCAATAAACCCTCCATGACTCACTCACTTATCAGTAAATATTAGTGTATATTTCATATAGCATTCCACTTGGATCCCATGACTAGTTCATAGGTATCCACATTGCTGTTTCTGAAAATGATGACTCCTAACACAACACTCAGGGATTGATACTGATGGTGAAAACGGGGACACATTATTGCAATTCTATTTCTAAACAATTTTTAAGAACAGTGATGATGAACACATTTTAAAAACTTATGTTACTCTAAAGTTCAGAGCACAAACATTCCTATCATCTATCCCGCTTTTAACAATGCATTATTTCCAGCTTCCATGCATAGTCATAAAGATGTAATTATGGAATTAAAATAGTTTAGAAGAAGCAGGTGGAGATAACAGGCTATAACGGCAACATTTTTTATTTCCTTTCTTAACTTCCCTCCTCCGCCCCATATAACTCTTTCACCTGTTATTATTTTTAAAAATATTTTAATGATTTTTTTAAAGATTTATTTATTTATGCACACAAGAGCTGGGGTAGAGGCCAGAGGCGCGGGAGGTGAGAGGATTGACCAGAGACAGAGTGGGGAGCAGAACAGGCAGATCGACTGAAACACACTGTTGAGGGGAGCAGTGGGCGAGGCAGGAGAGGTCTGCTGTGCCATGTGGGTCCCCTCCCTGGCCAGGGATTGAAATTGCACTGCTGTGCAGCAGATGCTTCACAATGTGGCACTCAACCCGCTGTGCCACCAGGGAGGTCCACACCTGTTATTTTCTCTTTTTCTTTTGCCTTCATTTTTCCAAGAGCTGCCCTTTAACACAACTTCCTCTCTTTCTCCATGCTCCTAGACAGGGTCCTCAGAGGGGAATTGTCATCAAATCCCAACAGAGTGAGAATCTTTTATTGAATACATTAAGTCAGTTATTTCTATGTTGCTTTGGAGAATGTCTGCCATTAGTGAGACATGAGATAAGTTTTTCTTTTGTCACATATTTTTAGGAACACATTTAATTCTAAGCCAATCCCTTCCCAAAATGTGTTTTGTGAACATTAGCATCTTTGGAAATGTTAATAAGCATTTTGAGTTTTAAAACCCTGTGGTTAGAACCCCATGGGAAAACATAAACAGGCACATTATAGACTGAGAATTCCTGTTTAACTTCCTTTGTTCCAGAAATTCACAGGTCTATTTGAATATAGAATCATTATTGATTGATGAATGGATGGATTTAATGGTCCAGGGAACAAGTCTTGGGAAACACCCATCTAATGTGACAAGCTCCCTTACCCTCCTCCCCGCTAAGTTAAATAAAAAGTTGAGGAAAGTAACTTTTCCATCTCAGCCTCCAAGGGCTGTCCCCATGATGGAAGCAGGCTTCAGGGATGCCCTGCTGGCTTTCCCACTCACACTCATTTTTACAAGCTCCCTACTTACCACTTCCTGCTATGTTGCTCAGAATGAACAGAAGCTCGTCCACCACCCTATTATGATGTTGTAGACCTTAAAAGGGTCTCACAAAGAAGTTGTGGGTCATTGTGAGTCATCTGAGTCCAAAGTGCTCTTGTGGCTTCACTGGCATTTGTGCTGACAGCCACAAATATCTTCTTCAAGGGATAATCAAATTCAGGTGGCTTGCTTTAGTCTCTTTATGAACAGAGGCAAAAAAAAAAAAAACCCAAAAAACTGTAGGAGAGCTCCATGCTAAAATAAAGCTGAAGAGTGAGACACCCTCTTAATTCTGGCAAGGATTTAGTGATTATGGAACACATTTTTTAGAGAGGGCATCTAAATGATCACTTTTCATCACACAATTCTGTCTGTGGAGGCCGGAGCCAATTAATGTAAACTCTGAACTTTCAATTAGAAAGTTTTAAAATTTCACTGAAAATGTATTATTCAAAAGAGCAAATTTCTGCTATAACTTTGCTTGCTTATTTTTAAATCAGATATTGAATGAGTTTGATATTCAATTAGCATTTTGATGCTAATCAAATTCAATAATAATTGAATATTTTGATGTGTGCGAAGCACAAACACTGCATCATTTTCAAGGAGGATATAGGCACTTAAATTTACTTTAGGATTGTTGCAGGCCTGATGACATTTCCTGGCAGCTTTTTGGATCCAAAGTTGCATTTACTTGTCTGCAATTTATAGTCATCAGGAAGGCCCATCAAAAATCTGAGACTTAACACAAAATGCAACACATAATGCATGAGAAAAGGTAACAGAAAAAATGTAACTTAGAGTAAAATATTTTAGGCCAAAAATAAAGAGAGTTGCTGGTAAGAAAATACAGAGACAAAAGGACAGGGTTGGCAGGTCCTGGTGTAAGGATGGAGAACCTGGGTTGGCTTGCCCTGTCCTCTGGCCAGTCTCATGAGTGACTTCTAATCATTGGGAATTATCTGAATTTTCCTACTTGGGGAAAATATCCTGGGCTTGTCTCCATTATCAGAGATGTTGCTTAATGTAAACCTTTGTGTGGGATTCCAGTTTTTCTACTTTAGGGTCTTAGGAGTTAGATTAGCCTGAGTAAACCAAAAATGATTAACGCTGGGCTTAATTTTCTTCAGCATTAACAGTCACTCCATGAGTTCTGCTGTTTCAACATTTAGATGCTGCTGCTTAGGAGACTTTCCCTACCCTCTGGATGCTTCTGGAAGTTTGACAGCTCTGAGTTTAGTACTTTGTGACTTTTCCCAAGTCAATGAACTCCAAGCTTTAGTTTCCTTCTGTGAAATGTAAACTCCAACCACACTATGGTAAGGAAGGAGGTGGGGGTGGGGGAGAGACGTGGAGCGGGGTGGAGAATTCCAGATATTTTCCTTAAAAGATAAGAAAGAAGAAGTGGAGAAAACTTCTAGATCATCTCATGTGGGAGAAGCTTTGGTGGACAGAATACAGGTATAAATGTGGGGGCTTGTCAGCATCCTGACCTTAGAATAGGCCACCAAACCCTCGCGACTGAGAGTGCCAAATAGGTGCTTCGGGAGACACGGGGCTGGGGTGGACGGACGGGGAGTGAATCACTGCCCTCTCGCTTGGGTTGCCCTACACCTCTTTCACTCCAGGACCTAGCAAGACACCCAGGAGCTGTGGTTACTAAGCGTGAGAGCGTCCATGGCAACCGCCTCTAGCAGTGTTTCACTCAGTTACTCCAGCTCCCGCCGTCCCCAATGACCAATGGGTTGCCGGCTCACAGGCTGGAGCGGCCGTTGAGTGGTCTGCGGGCGATAACGTCACAGGTGGGCAGGGCGGGGCCAGGACCGGATCCCCGCAAACCACCCTCTGCGGCCGTAGGTGGTGGGGTTGCGACCCTTCGGGTCCCTCCCTTCCCCCTCGCTCGCCGAGCATCCGCAGACAGGTGAGTGGTCTGTTGGGCCTGCCGCTGGGACCACCCCTACACAGTGAGGGTTTCCCAGTCAGGGCTCCGACCTTTGACTTCAGAATTCAGGCTGAGGCAATGGAAACCCTGGAATTCCTCCCCACAATCCTCTCTCTCTCTTCCCTTTTCCTCCCGAAATAAGTCATAGCCACAGGCAGTCCCGACCTATGCCCCACCCCACGTCTTTCTGACTTATATTTCTAATATTTTAGATATTGAGAAGTTATTTCTAAGTGTAGAACCAAAAAAAGGGCACTGAACCCCCTGCTCAGTAACTCTTGCCATTTCTTTTCTATTTTTTCCCCTTTAATTTATATATATTTGACATCAATTTGTAATCCCCATATACTCCCCATCACCATATCACCAGTGCACCATCACCTCAGTCCCCCGTGCTCCCATCTTCCCTCAACCCTCCTCCTCCCCCCTCCCCACCAACTGTCCCCAATTTGTTCTTTTCTTTTCCACGTGCTCCAGTCCCCAAACTCTGTTCTCCCTGCGGCCTTAGTCAGATCTTCCAAGTGCAGCCAAGGGGAGGGCAGTGCACCCCACCCCTGGCACTTCAATAATTGATTCTGGTTCTGAGTTCTCTCGAGGCAGGTTAGCATTTCCTGTTTCACGCTGACTGCTAAGCTCTCCTTGTATTTTGGTGGTTTCCACCAAGTCCCTTTATGCTTTCTCCCTGGATGCCTATGGTGGTGCAGATAAATTTTAGAAATGGATAAAATTATTTGTTTGGTCATTGTGAAAAAGCAAGCAAGCAAATAGTTTTATGGATAAAGTGTTCTGAGCTATGTCACAACATATTCTTTTTTTCTATTTTTAAAAGAAAGTATTTCACACAATAGCATTTAAGCATGCCTCACTTAAACAAAAACCAGTTTTAGGCACTAACTGGACCTCCACTATGCCTTTGGGAATCGTAACTCCCTTTAATCTTCCCCACCTCTTCACCTGAATTAGAATTTGGCATCATACCTTGCATATTTTTGTTATCTTACTGCTAATATGTTTATCCCAAAACCAATCTATAGTGTTATTTCTAAAGATTATATGGTGTTGCCATGCTGTACCTGCTCTGGGTCATTACTGTAATTGCTCTGTGGTAATTTTTGTGTGAATTTGTTGGGACAAGAACTTTGTTGTCGTTTTGTGGCATGAACGTGATGGGGAACCTATCTAGCATCGTTCATCATTGTGGAGCAGGTTCGCAAGGCAAGACTGCTACTTGGGGAAGTTCTGCGCCATTTATTGAAAGCACACTGGCTAGTAAAAGCTATCATGCAACAGTGGTTTGAGGAATAAAGTGCGGAGGGTGGGTTGGGAATGGAGGGCAAACTTTTATGAGGGACAGGGAAGGGGACTCATGACCATACGTCAAGAGACATTTGTGTCAGCAAAGTTATTACAGGCAGAGTTATCCCAAGACCACCATGGAGACTGTCACATAATCAGGTAAACAGCAGCCTAGGCGTCCCCAGGCCTGCATGGTGATATGGGCTATTCTCTATAGGTAGTCAAGGAATGCTCTGCTGTGGTTTGCAGTTAGCAAATAGGTCACAGTTGCCCATGAGTGGCCAGCTCATAGGAACCCACATGAATTTACCACAAATTATGTACCACAAAGTATCCTGTTGATGGACTTTTAGGCTGTTTCCTTTAAAAATTATTAGAAACTTATTCTTGCACATTCTAACTGTATACATCATTGAACTTCTCTAGGTGTATATTAAAAAAGTAGAGTTGCTGAGTCCTAAGGAAGGTGCTTTTTCAACTTCACTAGATACATAGCTCTCCAAGGGGAACTAATTTGTAATTCCACCATCAATGAAGAGCATTCCTTGTAAATATATTCTGCTGTATATTTGATATATATTAGAAACATATAAATTACTTAAACATTGAATCTGATATCTCTTTCCTCCCAACTTTAGTTTTTATTAATATATCAGAGGCAATAATTTATTTTTGCTCTAGTTTGAAATTGCAATTAAATGGATATGACCAAGGGAACTCAAAAGAGTTATTTGTTATCATTTCAACCCTATGCTTACCACTGACCTGATGGAGAAGATTGAACAAGCCATGTCTTCTGCAGAAGCAGAAAATGATCTTTAGGTTTTTATATCTTAAAATGTTTATGACTTTAGTCTTGCCTAATGTGCTTATAAATTTTTTTATTTAACTTGAGACCACCTTTTAGGTTATAAATGGAGTTTTCCAGTACTTTCCAGTATAATCAATTGTGTGATTGATTATATTTTTAGCATGTTAATATTTATGAAAGACTATTATAGCATTTTTCCAGTAGTAAATAAATATTTATCCCATATTAAGTGAACACAGTCAAATACTGTTTTTAACTTTGTAGTACATTTCTTAAAATGCTTTTTGGTCAGTACTAAAAGTATAATAAAAACCAATTACATTACTTAGGAGATAAATTGTTCCACAGCTATTTTGAGTCATTTTCCAAAGAATTTATTTAGTTTACTTGCAAATATGAGATATTTATAGTATCGTTAATGATCTAAGATTGTGTGACACAGACCTTTTTTAGAAGTCACTGAGTTAAAATTTGGAGAATAATTTAAAAGTTGTATTATAATGTAATACCAAAGTAAGCTATAGGCATTTAAAACTGAAATATTTCTTTCTTAAAAAGTATTTCTTTTTTAAAAGTTTGGTAGACTTCATCAGTGAACTCATCTGGGTCTGCAGTGTACTTTAAGGAAAGATTTTGAACTACAGAGTTTAATTATTTAATTACTATAAGACTAGTCAGGTTATTTATTTCTTCTTTAGTCAGTTTTGTTATTTGCCCATTTATGTTGTCAAATTTCTTGGCATAAAGTATTAATAATACTGCTTTATTATCACTAATGGTTGCAGGATATGTAGTAATATTCCAAAATATCAGTAAGTTGTCTTCTCTCTTTTTATCTTGAGGTTTCTCAATTTTATTGCTGGGTTTAATTATTTTTTTCCCTACCTATTTATTCATTTTCCACTTGACTGATTTTCACTCTTTATTGTTTTCTTCTTTCTACATTAGTTTTACTTCATTTGTTCCCCTAGCCTTTAAGATGAAAGTATAGATAATTGATTTTTGCTCAATACAAATACAAGCATTTGTATTTATTTTATAATACAAGCATTTATTTTTTTTAATACAAGCATTTAAAACACACACTTCTTATACTAAAATAAAAACACTTCGTAATTATGATATGCTATATTTTCAGTCTCATTCAATTCAAAATATATTCAGATTTTTCATGATATCGTAACTGGATATTTAGAAGTGTAATTTCTTACTGTTTGAGGATTTTCCAAATATCTTCCCATTGTTGATTTCTAGCTCTTTATGGTCAATACTCAGTATGATGTCAATATTAAGTTTGCTTCAAAACTTCTTAAAGTTTTATTTTATTAATTAAAAATTTTATCTTCAGATTTGTTTTTGTGTTTAGAATGTTTCACATTGGTGAATAGCTGGAAATAGTGTGTGCTATGCTGGTTAGAGGGGAGTATTCTATAAATGTAAATTAGATTCACTTAGTTGTAATGTTCAAATATCCTATATTAGCATATTTTCTATTTGTTCTACATATTACACATAGATGAATGTGAAATAGCCAAATATTACTGTGGATTTGTCTGTTTCTCATTTTGTCCTGTCAGTTTTCACTTCATGTGTTTAAAAGTTTGTTAATGGTTAAATAAACCATTAAACAATGTCTCCTTGATTAATCTGTGTGTCCATATTTTTCTCTGTCTTTGATATTTCTTATTTTGGAGTAGAGTTTACATAGTATATCTTTTTCTGTATTTTGTTTTTAACTTATATATATATTTATATTTAAAATGTGACTTCTTCCCAGAGCATGTAGTTCAGTATAACAGTTAAAATTCAGTCTAAAAATCTGTGTCTTTTGACTACTAAGCCATTTTTAAAATAAATGTGATTTTCAGTATGCTTGGGTTTAGCCCTATCTTGCTATTTGTTTTCTTATTTCTTCCCTTCTCTTGGATTAATTATATACCTTTTGTAAATATTTCTATTTTTTTATCCATTATTGACTTGTTAATGTATATAGATACTTTTTCTTAGCAATTACTCCAGTTCAGCAGTTATATTTTGGGTCTTAAAACTAATTTACATTTAGATAACCTCATGTTGAATATCTCAAAGATTTTTAGTTTATGTGGATTATATCTATTGATATTTATTATATCAGAAATTAAAATTGAAAATATTAATTCTTTTAAAATAATCATAGTCACAAATAACATTTTTATTAAAGTATATTTTCTGAAACAAAAAATATTTGTGAGAAGATTGGAAATATGTTTCATTTTTGGAAAAGTTCTTTAATCTCTATTTTAGTGTCTGGGTTATCATATCTACTTCTGCATTCAGTTTGCTGTGATATCACATATCATGCCACCTCTGGAAGACTTGTAAATTTGTGAGAGAATGAGTGTGAAAAAGGCAAATAGCTTCTGAGTTTTTACAATGTAAATAATTTTGACCTTGTCATTCCCCCCAAGGTCTTAGGCAAGCCTATGGGTTCCTGCATCACATTTGAGAAGTACTGTCTGAAAGTTAATATATGTTTTAAATTTATCACAGTATATGTTTAAATATTATTCTCTTTAAGTTATGAGAACTTCCAATACTATATTTCCATTTTGGCCCTCCCATCACTTATTCTATTATTACCACATAACTTACTTATATTTTTATAATAAACACCACAACAAATATTTTATTATTTTCAATTTAAATAGTCATCTTTTAAAGAAATTTAAAAGTTAAAAAATAAAAAGTTAGCACACAAACTAACTGTTTCTGACACTTCATTTCTTTTTGCAAATCCAAGTTTCCATCTGGTACAATTTCTTTTGCCTCAAGAATTTCCTTTAACAATTTTTTCTAGTGTAGTTTGTCTGGTAAAGATTTCTCTTGACTTTATGAAAAAGTTTATTTCGCCTTTGTCTTTGGAAGATATTTCAGTGGCTTATACTTTCTTGCAGTCTTTTCAAGATGTTCTGTTGTTTTCTGGTTGAGTAGTCTCTGACATGAATTATGCATTGATTCTTATCTTTGTTCCTTTCAATCTATCTAATGTTATTTTCCCCTCTGATTTTAAGTTGTTCTTTATTACAGATTTTTAGTAGTTTGATTATGAGGAATCCGAGGCAGCAGTGGTGGTGCTAATGTGTGTGAGCACAAACAAATGTGTATGGGACTTCAGAGACCTAGGGATTTGTGGTTTTCACTAGATTTGAAGAATATATAGCTATTGTTTATTCAAATATTTGTGTCTCCCTCTTTGACACTGCAATACGTGATGTGAGATGAATTGCTGCTGTACCATAGGTTGCAGAGGCTCCTCTTCTTCTTCTTCTTCTTTTTTTTTATCAGTTAAAATAAACTCTATGGGCTGCTTAGAGGCAAACTTGCTAATCTTTACTTCTTCCAGAATTTAACCTGCTGTTGCTCTCATCTAGTGAAATTGCACAGTATGGATTGCATAAGTATATATTGTTTTCTTTCCTTAAAGTTTTATTTGGTACTTAAATCTTCCATGTCTCTCTTTGCTGTTATTGTTTTCCTGCAAATACTAGTATATAGTTTGCTGGTGCCATCACTGACATTTGTAGACGTGACTCTCTTGACTGTTTCTTCTCCTAATTGTGGGTTACATTCTTTGCTTCTTGGCATGTCTAGAAGTTTTTTGATTGGAAGCTGTATGTTGTGATGTTATGTGATATGTTTGAGACCTGTTTTCAAGCTTTGCTAGAGTGTTCGTTCATTCCAGGAGTCAGTAGCTCAGCCCCTCTGGGGTTTCCATGGAATGCTCCAGGTTATCACCAACAACCTTCTATTCTGGTCTGAGTTAAAAAATGTCACTCCATTCTCTGTGAATTCAGACAGTGAGTTCAGCTCACAAAAGTGTCATCATTCTTTGCCAAAGCTTGTGGAATGTGCCTTGATGTATGTGCAACCCATGACTCAGCAACGACTCAAGTGGTCCTCTACATGGATTTATGGAGCTCTTTTCCTTCACATCTCACTTTATTTTACAGTCATGTTTTACAACTTCCGGCTGTCTCTGCCTCCCCAGATTTTGATTTCTTCCTTAATTCACAAATGCTGCTAGGCTGTGTTTGGTTTTTATTTGTTTCCCTGTAGTGTAGAAATTGCTTCCAGCCAGAATACCAAGACAATCAGAAGACTCACCTTATTTCTCTTCTCTCAGGAATCAGAATCCTGTGTGCTCTATCTATTGTCTGATTTCTGAAAGTTTTTGTTTCATCTAATTGCTAATTGTTAGATGCAAAAACTATAAGTCTGGTTTTTATTTACTCTCTCATGATAGGAGGCAGTAATCTATTTTGAGTTTTTAAGCAGACTGAGACATTGTTTGTTTTCTCAACCAATAATGACCCAAACTACAAGACATTGCCCGGTATTGTCTTTTTTTTTTTTTTCCGGTATTGTCTTTTAATGAATCTTCCTGAATGACTTAGAAGATGTCAGGCTGGAGCTGGAGTGTCAGTCATGTGGCCTGTGGAGCATTATCTTGCCATGTGAAACTTACAGTCATACACGAGGAGCTTTGTCCACGTGCCATGTGAAATTTTAACAACTGAGCTTTATGTTTGAGATTCCAGTTTCTAAATTATATCTCTCTCTATTTTTGAAAAAGTCATCAGTGCTTTTGTAAATGAAATTTATTTCTCAACTTATCTATCTTCTCTGGATTATGAACCTCTGTGTCTTTACACATCACACCTTGGAGTAGGTGACTTAGGGCTCAATATGTGACAAACATGGGGTGAGAGTGCCTCAAGACTTATACATATTAGGTGTAGTGGATAAACACAGGTGATAACTGCATGTGTGGAATTCCATGGTTGAAACACCAAGTCAGTTGCTAGATTTTGTGTCTTTTTTTGTCAAGCGTTAAAGAGAAGTAAGAGTGATTCAATGCCAACTGCTGAAAGAAAACTTTTGTTGAAAGAACACTAGCTGGATTATTTCTAGATTTGACTTGGAAAATGGGTTAGAATTCAAGTAGCCATGATGGTCTCAATTTACTTTTAAGTTTACTTTTCCAAAAAGCAGTGTTTACATTTCAAATGGAGGTGAAGAACTACAAGTGGATTTTGAGGTTTTCTCTTCAGTGTCATACTCTAAGTCTGGCCAATGTAAATGGGCAAAGAGAATGAAGAATTTAGGAAAAATTCAGGGACCTAGGGTTGTGTGGGACGTACGAGAGTGGGCGATGGGCAGCTGTTTCATTATGTAGTCTGAGTGAATTTTGATTTGACCAAAATTCTACAAATAGATTATTTTGTGGTTTGAATGCCAAAGGCCTCAAAACATAGCTATTTAAATAATCACTGATTTTTTTTCTGAGAAGACTGTAGAATTGAATCTGTCTTTATTTTTCTTTTTCTGTAAATGGATCTACAGACATTAACTCCAGAGCAGAATTATGCTTAGATGCTCTAAAGTATGCCATTGTCTATGGCATCCTTGGATTTCTGAACTAATAATGATCCAAAGTTCCAAACAATAGAATATATTTCAACTGGTAAACAGAAGATATTAATTTTAACAGTAGCAGAACTTCAAAAAAATATTTTTAAAAATGTATGTTTAGAAAGTTCTGTGTGTGTATAAATAGTATTATGTAGATATACATAGATTTTAATATAATACATGTGTCAGTATATGAATAGGAAAAATCTGTAAAGATAAAACCATCAATAAACTATAGTGTCTACTTTTGAGGAATTCACTTTTAGAGGAAGAAACTATTTACAACTTATTTTATATATTACAGTATTACTGATTTTGAAAGCTAGTATTATTGAGTCTTTACTATATGCCCAGAACTGTGCCAAGCATTACAGGTACTTGGCATTGTCTTACTCCTAACCCTGTGATTATCATAGAATATTTATATTAGAAGTGCTTAGAGGTGCAAGTTGCTGGTAAAGGGGATCTAGATACTTACCTTGACTGCTTGGATACCAACCAAACCATTGTTACTCAAATATTTCAGAATTTCAGATGGCCAATCTAGAAAAAGACTATGATTTCAACACATTACTTTAGAGCTACAGAGATGAAAAAGATCTTTTTGAAATATATTCTCACTTGTAAAAGTGGAATAGTTAAGGTGCTAGGGAGCATTGCTACTAAGACATATGTGGTCATTTATTTGTACGTTTTCACTAAAGATAAATATTTGTGACTATTTTTTTTATCCCTTTCTCTCTTTTAAACAGGAGAGACTTACAAATAGTGTTTGAGCATCATGGAGCTTTTAGGTTCTACACTAACGGCAACTTATGCCCACCCTAAGCCAACACCAACCAACTTTCTTCCAGCCATCAGTACCTTGACGTCAAGCTATAAGGACCGATTCCCTCACTCCAATTTCACCCATAGCCTAAGCCTTCCTTGGAGACCAAGCACTTACTACAAAGTAGCCACCAACTCACCGACCTTGGGTCCATACAACACCAGGTCTCAGAGGGTTTGTGAGAGCGCCATGGTCCCCTTTGTTTCCAACAGAACCACTCTCTTTACAAGGTATACACCTGATGATTGGTACAGATCCAATTTAACCAACTTTCTCGAATCCAACACGTCTCGACACAATTCAGAGAGACTCAGGGTAGATACATCTCGTCTGATTCAAGACAAACATCAACAAATAAGAAAAACCCAGGCAAACTCCACTCAAAATTTGGGAGAACGGGTCAATGAGATAGGATTTTGGAAATCCGAAATTATTCATGAGTTGGATGGAATGATTGGAGAGACAAATGAACTAACTGATGTTAAGAAAAAGTTGGAGAGGGCTTTGATGGAAACGGAAGCTCCTCTTCAGGTAAATATAAGACCTTATGGTGAAAGACACTATGTTTTTATAATTATAATCCACTGGTTGAATTTCTAAGGTCATTTATCAATCGTTTTACCTGTAGAAACCAACCACCTATCAATAAATCTGTAACTGTTTTTTAATGGCTAAACTATTGCTGGTTTAGCCATTAAAGGGTGTCATGAAATAGACACCCTTAGCACACACTTGTTTTTTGATGGAAATGCCATCTTCCCATCTCTTAAATAGGCTTCCTGGTCATTGCTTTCCCTGAACACTGTTTCTTTTTATTTTGCCCCTACCCACTAAACACACACAAATACAACCATTGGAAACCCCAAGTCAGTTTGATAGTACACTAATATCTTTTCAAAATCAACTCATCATGAATTGTTTTGTTTAGGATTAGAAGTCTTTTCAAATCTTTTCTTTAAGTAATGGAGAAATTTTAAGGATTCCTATTCTGTTCTACACTCCCCACCCAGCTTCCTTATACTCAAGAATCCTTAAAATGACATCCACTTACCTCTTCATTTTGAGGAGATTCTGTTTCCCTTACTTCCCTTGCTACTCTTTTCAGTGAGATCAATCTGATTTGAATTTTTCCATGTAATTTTTGTGCGGATGTTCTTGTGTATTTGATCATTTGCTAACATAGTGTCAGAAGATCCTGATTAAAATTAGTCACCTAAATAGGTAAATTTCTTCAACAACAACAAGATGCAAAATATAACTAATTTAGGAAAAATGTTAACATTCAACAACAAGATGCAAAATATAACTAATTTAGGAAAAATGGTAACATTCAATAATAGAAATACAAGGTAAATCAAAGCAGACATCATCTTCTGACCATTTACAGAAATGAAAATTGCCAATATTTACCCAACAGGTTGGCTAAAGTGCAGAATATATTGCTGGTAAGATTGTGGGTAAGTAGAGACTTCTTGGAAAGAATTTATTAATACACATTAAAATAATCATAGTTCCCTTATCTCATTAACTTGTCTTCTAGTAATTGTAAATTGTACTGCTAAAATAGAGATTCACTCAAAAATTGTAAGTGAAACAAAATCTGGATTATAGCACATGTGCTATTTTATGCTTTTAAAAACTTTAACATTATACAGTTGTCTGTGTCATGAAACATTTTTTTGAAAAAAGTATTTTAACAGTTGCATAATGTTCTTTCATACATAATTTATCACTAGCAATCTAAGATGTTTTCTGTTAGAGTCATTAATATACTTTGTCTTGAAGAATATTTCATGAACTTATGTTTTAAGACTGGTCTAAAGTCAAGCCTAAAATGTATAATATAAAATTGTAAAATTATAACCTAATTTGTCAAAAAAACAAAATACTGATGGATATTGGCTAACTCATTTTCTGTTTTTATATATTTTTCCTCTTTAAAGAATATGACATTATTTTTATAATTAGGAAAGCAACTCATAGTACTTAAAAGATAATTAATTGGATTTTTTGCTAAACAAATATTTTGGTGTCCTTAAAGATAATCTTTTGTTTTTTCTCATTCTGTTCAACAGGAAATATTTGGAAAAAATTTCTAGGAGAAACTAATGCCAAGCACTTTTCTCAGATGTTAATTTTTGGGGCTCAATCTGCTTGGTTTAGTTAACTCTCTAAATTAGAATCTTTTTTCAAACTACCTTGAAGAACTAACTCTTTACCTTTTAACTAGCAGCAAGGATTTACTTAGTTGTCAAAGTTGGTTTCATGTTAGATTTCTAATACAATGACTTGAAAAGTTGGTATTGGGAGTGTTTGTTTACTTACTTTAGAAACAAACATTAGAAATGCTAGTTACTGATTTTAATCAGTTTGTATTGGTGTGTTCCATTCTTATGTCTATGTGTAGGTAGGGCGAGAATGTCTGTTTCATCGAGAAAAGAGAATGGGAATTGATCTAGTACATGATGAAGTGGAAACAGAACTGCTGACGGTAAGTAGGGGGCAAATGCTTCAATAACAATAAACTTAATTTCAAATGTGTTTAGTGACAAACAAAAAAAGTCTTATAAGTAGAGAGGATGCTATATGTCTTGTATGTAAAGAGTTACAGTATCAGATGTTAATATGTTTAGAAAAGTATATACTTCTGGTTATAAAAATAATAAATGTTCATCGAGGGAATTTGAAAATACAGAAAAAGATAAAAATGACTTGAAGTTCAATTAAGCATAAATTAATGTTAGTTTTGGAGCATTTTTGTCTTTTTATTAATCATTCTTGGCGATATACCACCCAACTCAAAGATACACAGATACGTTTCTAAGGTTAGAATTATACTGCAGATATGAGTTTGAATACTTTTTTTGTTGGATAAAAATTTATTCTTAAATATAGCATGTTGTAAGACAGCACTTTTTAAAAAAAGATTTAGGTTTTTAGTTCACAGCAAAATTGAGGGGAAGGTACAGAGGTTTCCCGTACACCAAAAATAGGCATCACTTCCCGTGTACCTCCTATCAGCACCCCCACCAGCGTGAGACAGGCTACAACTGGTGAACCTACACTGATACATCATTGTCACTCAAAGTCCAAAGTTTGCATTAGAACACATTCTTGGTGTAGATTCTATGGACAAATGTATAATGGCATATACCCATCATTACAGTGTTCTACAGAGTGTTTTCATTGTCCTAAGAATCCTCTTTGCTCTGTCTATTCACCCTACCTCAATCCCCACCGCCCCCCGCCCAAAGTATTTAGTCATTTAGAAATTATATTGGGATATTTTTCTCATTTCACTCCATATCCTTTTAAGATATGACTTTAGTGTAATGGTTACATTGTGTTCCATAATGTGAAAATGCTATTATTAAAAAAAAAATCTTCTTTTTGAAAAATTTGTCTTTTCCCTATCTCCTTCCTTTTTTCTGCTTTGATGATACTGCAATGTACAAAATATTATTGATAACATTTTAAATTTAAATTATTTCTGATTATTTACTTTGGATATATTTAAAAAAAGGAACTGGTATGTCAAAGGGTCTATGCATTAGGAAAGCTTTGGATTATATATAGCCAAATTGCTATCCAGAAACATAATTAAATCTGCCCTATTATGTTGAATCTCACACTAGGTTCTCTCCCGTCTTCACCAATTAAATATGACTTTGTTCTAAGTTCTAGTCCTAGTAGTATGCTGTTTCTTCTTTCCAGACTCTGATGAATCTGGCAATCAAAATAATATTACATCTATTTTGTTATTTTTCCACAGTATATATTTAATAGCAAATATCCCCTGGTCTCTTGTTTTCATTGATCCTGAGATGTTCTCTATGAAATAAACTATAAACAACTTCTGATAGCTTCACTTTATCAATTTGCCCATGAATATACTATGATATTTCTAAGAGACTATTATTTTAAACATGGCTACTTGACTCTGAAACGTGGTAGGCATTGATATTTAAAGACATTCTGCAGATAACTGTGAAGAATAAAATTAAGAATCACTGCTGTTAGAATTATAAAATATTCTTGCTGGAAATGAAAGAAGATCAAAATAAATTGGCATACAATACTCATATATTGGAAGACTTAAAAAGTAGTAGGATGGTAACATTCTCAAAGTGATCCATAGATTTAACATAATTCCTGCCAAAATCCCAACTTGTTTCTTTGTAGAAATTAATAAGCTGATCCTAAAATTCACATGGGAACTCAAGAGATGCAGAATAAATGTAGACATGCAGACCAAAGGATTGGAATTTGAGACTCCATAAGTGTACCTCATATTTATGATCAATTAGTCTTCCTTCAAATGAGGGTGACGAGACAATCAGTGGGAAAGGAATATTTTCTTCAACAAATGCTTCAGGGTCAATTGAGTAATTGTCTGTTATTTGATAATCCAAGACCAAATTTGGATTCCTGCTTCACAGCATATAATAAAAATTAAATCAAATTGATCATTTTTTAACCTAAAAATAATAACTAAAAACCTAAAGACTTAAAAGAAAACATAAGCAGAATTATTTGTAACTTCTGAGAAGACAGTAGTTTCTAAAGTCTAACACAAAGCATGAAGCATAAGTAATAAAAATAAATTGTTAACTATCAAAGCGATAAACTCTGATGCATTAAAGAACATCAACAAAGTGAGAAGATAGCCCACAAAATGGAAAAACTATTTACAAATCATATACCTAATAAAGGACTTGTATCTAGGCCATATAAAGAACTTGTACAAAACCAAAAATACAACCCACTTCAAATATCCCATTTTAAAAGTGGGCAAAAGCTCTGAACAGAAAGTTCTCTAAAGCGGATATACAAATTACTCATAAACTCATGAAAAATGCTCAACATCATTAGTCATCAAGGAAATACAAATAAAACTACCATGAAGTACTACTTTATACCCACAAGGAAGAATACTGAAAAATATAGGTAATAAGTGCTGGTAAGAATGAGGAGAAATTAGAACCCTGGTAGGAATGTAAAATGATGCGACTGCTTTGGAAAATGGTTAAACATAGAGCTACCGTATGATTCAGTAATTCCACTCCTACACATCTACCCAAGAGAAAAGGAAATACGTGCCCACTCAAAAACATGAAGATTTATAGCAGCATTTTTCATTACATTTTGGAAACTGTCCAAACATCCATCAAATGGTCAATGATAAATAAAAAGTGATATGTTCATGTAATAGGATGTTATTCAGCCATGTTAAAGGATGAAGTGTTGGAACATTCTACAACATGCATGAGCCTTGAAAGCATTATGCTGAGTGAAAGAAGCCAGTCACAGAGGACCACATGTTGTATAATTGCGTTTATACCAGCTATCCAGAATAAGGAAATTTACAGGGGCTGAAAGTAGATTAATGGTTGCCTAGGAGAAGGAAGCATGAAAGATTAGAAACTGGGAGTGCCAGCTAAGGAGTGTGTGGTTTCTGTTGAAACAATGAAATGTTTCAGTGATACTCACCAAATTCTTACAGAATACTTTCTATTTGGGAATTGATTGTGGCACCATTTTGTTGGTCCTCCCAAACCACTAACTCCTTAAACTTGGAAACCGATGGCCATCTCTCATGTAGCAATGGCCCTTCAGAGCCATCTCTCATGCAGCCTTGTCTGGCCTTACTCTGTGAGTTGGCACTGCTGCTTTGAGCTCAGACTGAGGCTGCCCCCAGTTGGCTAGTTTCCTTCTAATAAGTGACCTTTTTTCCCTTTGTGTTTCAAAAGCAGCTTCAGAGGTTTCTTGAGAATGGTATCTCCATAGTTATTCAGTATGGCTAACACGAAGTAAAAGATCTTCTGATCTGCCTCTTCTAAGACATAGAGCTTCACTGAAACCAGAGTCCACCACCATGAATACCCATCCTCTTGGAACAAAATGAAATTTGTGTTAGTTACTTATTATTGAATAACACATATCCAAGAACATGGACAAAGACAACAGTAGACACTATGTCACACAGCTTGTGTATGTCAGGAATCCAGGAACAGTCTAGTGAAGTGACTGCATTTCAAGGTCTCTTGTGGAGTTGAAGCCACGCCATCAACCAGTGCTGCAGTTATCTGAAGCCCTGACTGGGGCTGGAGGCGTCTCTCCCAAGTGATTTCTCTTATGGCCACAGGCGGGAAGCTTCCCTTCCTTGCCATGGGGCCTCTTCATGGGGCTGCTTGAGTTATGCTTTTTCATTTTCAATCAATCACTTTAATATCATTAACCATGTAAACTAAAAACAATAGGAATATGTAGTTTCTGATTACAATTCCACAAAATTTAAAATGAACAATAGGAAAGTAAGGTATGGCCAATGCCTTATTTAAATTTTACTCATATCAATAGTAGAAAAGTAAAAGAAAAGTCTTGATAGAAATAAAAAATTAAAGAATTTATTTTGATCTTAATAACAATGAGAACCATGTATCTAAGCTATAGGAAGGCAGTGAACACCCAGCAGATGCCTGAAACTTTAGACAGTCCCAAACCCTCTATATATTGTTTTCCCATACATACATGACTGTTTATTTACACAGTTTGCTGTTTTATGGGGGGGGGGTTTCCTATCACACTGGCAAAGACTGAAGTGTGACAATGGCCTGTTGGAAGAGAGAAATATACACTTTTATTGTAAATGGATAGGCTATTTCAAAGGGCCATTTGGTAAATCTTGATAAAAGGCATACCCTTTGGCAGCAGTCTAAATCTTGATTGAAGTTGTTTATCACAGTATGTTTAATATTATGGAAAAGGTGCTTAAGTTTAAAATGAAAACTGATGTTACAACATAGTATGTACATTGTGGTCACTTTTTGTTTGAGAAAATGGTAACAATGAGTGTGCACTTTTAAATGCCTTAGTACTAAATGGAGTTCCTGGATTTTCTAATGTGTATGGATTTCAGAGGGGAGGAAATGTTTATTTAATAAATCTCTGGTAGGACACATGTTGAGCGTAGTATATACATCTTAGCAGCATCAAAGAACCAGGTGGCCAAATGGAGAAACATGGCTTGGCAGTGTTTGTGCAGGAGTGGGTGCTGGACTGCAGGGCACAGACAGGACAGAGGGGAGGTGGCCTCCCAGCCTGAAAGTGAAGTCAGCCTCTGTGTTTATATGGGAGAGCTGGGTCTTTCAGAAGTTACACACAATGTCAGAGACAAGTCTCTTTTTGGGGCCCTCTTTCCCTCCTTGATTTGCTTTGTCTTAGAAGACACATATGGTAGTATAGAAAAGTCACTCATTTAAATCCAACTTAGTACATCACCATAATTACCTCCCTAATAAAATTCTTACTATTTATTACAAATAACTTGGTCTTAATTAGGGACCAGATATAAAAAGTAGGAATCCTCCTGTTATTTGAACCCTGTCCCAACTTGTGCCTTGATATAATTTCCCTAGAGCCCTACAAAGGATTCATCTCAGTCTAATATTTATATCACAATATCATGGAGCATATAGGTAAAGGAGTGGATGTGAACTTGTTTTGCTTTACTTCACAATTCTTCCAGAAACAAAGTTTTCCTTTCTTGATGTTTTGCTGTATTATTGATTTTGATGGTTATACTCAAGGATGAAAACATTAACGAATGTGTTTCTTTTCTCAAATGAGTAGGAAGTTGATATTATTCTGTGTTGTCAAGAAAGGATGAAGCTACATTTGGATAAGGCCATTGCCCAACTTGCGTAAGAGCTTTATTTCTCTATACGATTTAAAATGTATCATGAATCTATCCTTTTATGCCTCCCATTCAAGTTTCTCCTAACTTCTTTTATAAGGATTTCTTAGATATGGAAACACACACATGTGTACACATGTACAAACACACAGACTCAGTTTCATACACATGTTCTTATTCAAACGTTAAAGGAATGCTTGCTTTACATTTTTATGTAAAGAATAATTTTGAGATGCCATAGAAAGGATTTCTGTCCTAACTTGGAGTTTGGCTAAGGATTCTTTTATCTCAAAATTTTTTTATTCTTTGATAAGTTCAGTCCATTAGTTGGAAAAGTCATGAATTATGGCTCACTTATATGCTTGTATTCCATATTAAAGACTCACCCTTCCCTGATTTCCTGGGAGATCCTGCTGTGTGACCACAGATTGCAGCATTCACTGAGTCCCATTGCCAATCTCTCTTTTCTCAGCCATAGTAGGTAACAGGAGGATAGCATTTATGGTGGGGGGAGGGGCATGCAGATATAATAATCAAACAGAATTGATAACAGCAGTGATAACAGTCATCAGCATAGTAAAAATATTAGCTAGACTGATGCCTAACATGAATCAGGAAGGCCAGTGTTCACTAGGTCACGACCTTGGAAGAGAATACTGTTGAATGTGTTTACACAAAGGAAATGACAATTCTTTTTATGCTAATGTTTTCAAAGGAAAATGTGTGATACACTTAAAGGAATAAGTGATTCTGCTTATTCATTCTTCTATCCTACCCATCAGGGCTGGCCCTGGGAAGGGATAGTCAGTGAGGTTTAGATGGCTGAGCTCTCTCTTGAGCTGTTCTTGATCCAGAAATTGGTGAGGATAAGGAAAAGGTTAGTTGAAGATGCCTTTACATGCTTAAGTTATAAATGTAAAGCAGTACAGTTCTGATATTAATTTCTGGTTTCTGCTCCTTAGGAACTGCAGGAACACAACATCGTATAATTTAGAGAATTATTTCTATTCTGTTTTCTTCTGGTTTAGTTCCTACTCTTCATTTTCTTTTGTAATCTAGAATGTGCTTCCCATCTTCTGTGTTCTTTGCTTTTCTTGGCCTAGATCACCCCACCATGGAATAGTTACATCTTCCTATCATCCCCCTTATCAACAGCCTCATTACTAGCCTATTGCAGGTCTTGGCAGAAGGTTCTGTCTCTGCATGTGCCCTTGCCTGGGATTTTTGTTTATAATCCTTTGGAGAGCTTGACTTTACTACACAGTTGGCTAAAATTTCTGGGATGACATCTCAAGGATTTTGTGGTGGTCTGGGCCCCTAATGGGGCCACTGTGTTCCACCTGGCAAAGATAACGAGAGGAGAGTTTTTTAACTCCATGTTTGTTTTGAGCTGATAATGGAATCTCATTTGGCACCAATGTGGCAATCAAGATACTTCCTGCTTTGGGCTCCAAGACAGGTCAATGGGATATTGCTTCATGCGCCTCTGAAGGATGTTCTGAGACCAGCACCTCCTGGTCAAGGGTGTCTTTCTAAGGGAGGAAGTCCATAGGTCATCTGATTCCCAGTCCACAAATGAGAAAGGTCTTCTAATTTCAAAAGTATGGTAGTTACCTTGTAATTACCATAACATTAAGGAAGAGACCAAATACAGAAGAAGCCAAGAAAGGCAGCTTCCTCACCTTTCACCTTTTGCCTATAAACACAGATGGCTTGCATCTTGCCACCCTTATTTACACTTTACGGATTCAAACAAACAGAGTTCAACTCTGACTTATTCAAAGACACACGCTAAGTTAAAAGGAAACCACAGTTAGAACTGGCCCTTTCATTGCAAACTTTATTGAATGTCTTCCATATACCAAGACCATTTTAGGGTGTGGGGATAAGTGATTAAGGTCGCTTTTTCAAAACTACCTATATGCTAATGATACCCAACCTTCTATTTCTAGTGTAGAACTTTCTCCCAAATTCCGACAGACTACTTGGTGTGTCCACTTGTATGTTTAATGGACACTCAAGCTCAGTGGGTCAACTTGTCTTCTGACTTCTCCTCCAGACTCCTCACCTGTATCCTTGCCCACCTCAGTTGATGGAATTTGGCAATTCTGATCATGAACATTCTATTCCTTTTTTGTCACTAATATCCAGTCTCCTAGAGGATTATCCTAGTTCTATCTTTAAAATATACTCTGAGCACTTCTCATCTCCTTCCTAGGGCTATCCTGGCCACTGGGTTCAAACCACCATCACCCATTCTTTGGATAACTGCATCTGGGTCCTAGTGATCTCCCCATTCCCTGCAGTCTGGTTTCTACCCAGTACCAGAATGACCCTTTAAAACTGTGGGTAAATGGTCTCTCATTTTACTCAGAGGAAAACCAGACTCCTTCCAGTGAGTCCCTGCATGATCTGGTTCTTATGCTGCAAATCTTTGCTCAAATATCACCTCAAGGAGATCTACCCTGACCATCCTACCTGAAATAATAACTCACACTCCTGGCTCCCTCTTTCCTACTTTTTGTTTTCTTTTTGCTTTATTGTGCTAACAAAGCACATGATTTGCTTATCATTGTGGGTATTGCCTGCCTCTTTGCAGTGGAATCAAAGCCTCTTAGGGAAGAGATGTTTGCTTTGTCATGTTTATATTGGTACTTCCCAGGCTTACCAGGAGTGTCTGGCATGCAGCAGGCGCTTGTTAATTATTTGTTGAATGAACTTTTATTCCTAGAGCAGAGATGTGACTCTCCTGTTACCTATGCTTGTTCCCTATAACTTTCTCTTAGGTAACGAGGGTCGGATGTCCTTTCTACCTGGTACCCCAAGTATCTCCAAACTCAAACAAGGCCTCTTTCTACCCAGGACATTGGCTGCCAGAGCATGTGGACCTTCTGCTCTCTCCTCAGGCTCTCTGACACCTTCCCTGCAGACTAATTTGACCATTGGTTTCTTTCTCCTGGCAAGCTTCTGTCTAGCATGACCACAAACTGAGGTTACTTATGGATGGAGAGACACTGGGCTATAAATGCCTTACAACTTCTCAGGGAGTTGCTCTCAAAGAGTCTAGAATGTAGAAAGGAAAAGGAAGGAAAAGGAGGCCCAGATGTAGACAGATTACTCTAAACCATGTATTGTCTGGGCTCCAGATAACTGACTTCTGTTTATCTGTATACTTTCTCCCAAGTCCCACCCACTCCACCCACCCTACCTCTCCCAAGGGGCTGTGAGGACAGGGTTCAAATTACTCACATGTGTGGGAGTTCAGAAAAGGCTCCTTTTAAGTGACAACTCGAATACTGCATACAGGAGGAGAGGGGGAGGGGGGGAAGTAAGGGGTGGGTTCCAGTATAGAAGGACAGTGAAGGGCAATGTTACCTAAACCTGAAGCTCCATTTCCCTATACTGTGTTGTAGAGCTAACAGAGCTTCCCAGCACGAGCTGGAAAAGGACCTGAGTGATAAACAGACAGCTTACCGGATTGATGATAAATGTCACCATCTGCGAAACACTTCAGAGGGTGTCAGCTTCTTCCGAGGGGTGGAGAAGGTTGATGCAACGTAAGTTGGATGAGTTCTATGATGTCAGTGTCAATTCATTCACCTTTCAAAATGGCGCAACTTATAGGCTAAAACAGAAAACATTGGAAGATGTGGCAGGGTCAACCCTCTTTGGACAGGTCTCTAGAAACGTGCCTGTTCTGCAGTTAGGCTTTGGCACGTGCAGCCTGTTTTCTTTTGTAAAAGAATATTTGTTAATTTTTCTATCTATGAGAACAATATGTACTTGATGCAGAAAACCTAGAAAACGGATAAGCATAACGATAACAAGGTGTTACCAGTGGATTGGATGCCCTGGTATCAGGGAAATAAGCTGGCATACAGATTAATGTTTTATTATTGCTGTCAGCTGAACTTGCTCTTTTAGTCATTTCCTTGTCAGACCCTGGCATACAATCTTGGGCTCATGATCTTCTCTAGCCCCCCCCTTTTTTTTTAAGAAGTCACCTTAATTGGGTTGAAGTTCGCTTACAATAAAATGCATTGCTTACACTTTTATGAATTTTAACAAATGTCAATGCCTATGTGGCCATGACCACAGTTGAGATAGAATATATTTTCATAACTAAGAAAAATTCCCTACTCTTATGCCCCTGTCCTCTTTTTAATGTGAACCACAAATAGACTTTCTGCTGGGGTGGCCTGGAGCAAGAGCTGAGCCACTTACCACTTTAACTTTGAGATTTTTCAGGTGTGAATCAAGTTCAGATCCTATGTCCTAAATAGCCCTGTGAAAGGCCTTGTACTTGATAGGGTGAGCAAGAAGCAGCCTCCTTTGCTTCGTCCAGGCATTTGGTTGGGATGGAACTTCACTCTGTCCACTTAGCCCTCCAGAAAGAGCATCCTCTAGTTCCATAGTGAATCCTTAGCTGCCCCTTAATGAGTGTCAGGGTCTAGAGCATGGAGGTGTTATTTTATTTTAAAGATTTATTTATTTATGCATACCAGCACTGGGGTACAGGCCAGAGGTGCAGGGGTAAGAAGATTCACCATAAACAGAGTGGAGAGCAGAATAGGCAGATTGACTGAAACATACTGCTGAGGGGAGCAGTGGGCGAGATAGGAGAGGTCTGTTGAACCATGTGGGTCCCCTCCCTGGTTGGGCATTGAACACGCACTGCAGTGGCTGCAGAAGTTCCACAGTGCAGTGTTCAACCCCTTGTGCCACAGGGAGGCCCTGAAGGTGTTATTTTAGGTCTTCAGGTCTGAACTATAAACTCTATTCAGTAAGGGTTTCCTTTAATATCATATCATATCAACACACAAAGAAATATCACACATAAACCTATCACTCAGAGACCTCCCCAATGTTAACAATTTAATGTTAGTTTTTAGAATATTCTTCCAAGCTTGTAGATGCAGATTTATATTTTTAAATAATGGTAGTACATGCATGCTGGTGGTATAGTCTGACTTTTCACCTCATAATATATCAAAAAAATTGTGAATATAATCTATAACATAAATTTGTATGCTCTATAAAATACCTTTCTAAATGTGTCATCATTTAATCAACTTTTTCTTTACTTTGGGCATTTAGGTTGTTTCTTGTTTTTCATGGATTGACAAAAATATTACTGAAAATTAATATCCTCACATATATGCCTTTGGGTGCATTATTTCCTTAGGATAAATTTCTAGATGTTTACTTCAGCAGCACATATAGTAAAACTGGAGGGATAAAGAGAAGATGAGCATGCCCCCTGCACAAGAGTGACATGCAAATCTGTGTTGCTTACTGCATTTTCAGTCCTGGGAGTGTAACGTGTAGCATGGTATCTGTGTTCAACATTATGGTGTTGGATCAAGAAGATGTGGTACATATACACAATGGAATATTATTCATCAATCAGAAATGAGAAACTAGGGCCATTTATAGAAGCATGGATGGAGCTAGAAGGAATTATACTCAGTGAAACAAGTCAGAAGACAAGAGAAAAATATCGGATGGCTTCACTATTAGGAGGAATATGAAAGAACAACAACTACAACAACAACAACAACAAAAGAAGAAGAATAAGCTCAAGGAAATGGACAATTATAACCAAAAGCAAATAAAAAAACTCAACAAGACCAAAAAGTCAAAGATAAACCAAAGGGACCATGGGGGCAAGGGGAAGGAGGGGAGGACAAAGATGGGGATGAGGGCAGAAAGAGCACAAGGGACTGAGGTGATGGTGCACGGGTGGAATGGTGGTGGGTACTCCCTGGGGAATACAAATGATGTCAAATATAATTAATTAAATAAAAAAAAAAGAAGGCCACTGTCATATATGTGGACTGTTGTTGATTGACAATGTCATTTGTTAAATGATGCACGACTGTTTCAAAGTTGCTAAGAGAATAGTTCTCATAAACTCCTTATCACAAGAAAAAATTCTTAAAAATTTATTTTTCTTACAATGTTTGCTTTCTTTACTTGGTGTAGTCCCCTTAGAATTTCCACCACCAATTCACCCGTGCACTATCACCATAGTCCCTTGTGCTCTTCCGGTCCCTGCCCTTATTCCAATCCCTACCTCTTCCCTCCATTATGTCTCTGATTTGAAGTTGTCTGTTGGTTTTGTTTTGTTTCATTGTGGTTTTGTTGTTGTTACTATTTTTCATTTCTTGATCCCTATATTCCTCCTATAAGTGATACAGGAATTTTTCTTTTTTGTTCTGATGTATTTCACTGAGCATAATCCCTTCAACATCCATGATGAAGAAAAAATAATTTGTAACTACATGAGGTGATGGACGTTGACATTCAAATCCTGAATCATCACATCATATACCTAAAACCAGTACAATATTATATCAGTTGTATCTCTGTAAATTTTTTTCTAGAAGCAGAATTTCTGGGTTATACACATCAAGAGCCTTGAAAGGCTCTAGGCTT
This sequence comes from Galemys pyrenaicus, assembly GCA_019455555.1. NCBI lineage: Eukaryota > Metazoa > Chordata > Mammalia > Eulipotyphla > Talpidae > Galemys > Galemys pyrenaicus. Next base: position 3,151,733 of record JAGFMF010011456.1, read on the forward strand.
ATGTTGCCTCTTACCCTCCTACATGGTTGTACCAATTCAGCTTCCTTAGCTGCCGGATATGAGAAAATCTTTCTCCAGACACAACAAATTATCATTCCCTTCACTCTTTGCTATTCTGATAAACTCTGTTATTGGTATGTTTTTGTTTTAATTAGTGGTACTTTGATTACTGTGAGGTAGAGGTGTTTGGTTTTTTTTTTTTTGTATGCTTACTAGACTGGTACAACATATTTGTAATGAGCCTAAATCCCTGCACTATTCATTAATCCATCTCTCCCTCATCCCCAAATTGGCAGAGGACTTAGTTTATACTTTGGCTTTACAGAAAAGCAGCAGTAAAATAAGGAGCAATTAAGCTTTGCTCTGATGCCTGTTTTATGCAATAAAACCAGGAACTGTGATTTGGGGATTTCTCTTTCTCGGGCTGAACCATTGCCTGTAGACCAGATGGGTCAATCATCGCCACCATTATCTGGTTGTTTCCTTTCTGCAGGGTCTCAGTGCCTGAGTCATGGGCCAGATTTACAGATAACAATGTTCTCCGCTCCCAGAGTGAACGAGCGGCATCTGCCAAGTTAAGAGACGACATTCAAAACCTCTTGGTTGTGACTGCCAATGAGATGTGGAATCATTTCAACAAAGTGAACGTGGCTTTCACCAATCGCATTGCTGAGACTGCGGATGCTAAAAATAAGATTCAGGTTCACTTAGCAAAGGTAAATCAAGCACTGGGGGGACCCCTTAGCTGACCTAGCTAGAATGGGAGGCCCTGGGACCACAAATCTCTCATCACTCCCACAGAGATGCCCCAAGGCACATGATCTCCTGGTCACGGGTCATACATACTAGGAAAAATCAAAACCAGTACAAAGCCCACCATTTATTTTACCCAGGTTGCCAGGTGTCAAAATGAAATCCACTGGTTTTTGGAACACAAAGAATGTACTATGCACTCAAAGTTTCTTAGTATTTACTAGAAACAAAAATATTATTATTAAAGTTTAATGAGTCTCACTGTATATAACTAGGAAATAAATTTATTATTAGAACATATGGTGGGAAAGTTTTCTGTTAATTTATTTCAGGCCCTTTTTCTGGCATACAAAACCAAATACGGGAAACTATTAGGTAGTTCAAAGCTTTTCTGGTATTAAACTTTTCTAAGTGCTCTTAGTTTAAGAGTTTTATAATGAAGTAAAAAGAATTCAGACAGAATTTGTGTATTTCAAGATAAGCAAGGAGCTCTTCTTTAGTGTCGGTTTTGAAGTTCCTGTCACTGGGTTATGTTGCATATGGTTTATGGTTCCTTTCCTAAGAACCTCTTACTGTTGTCCATAAGGTGATACTTCCCAGCTTCAGGCATTGTGTTTTCACAGACTTCAGCAATTCACCTTCTCTTCTCAAGGTGTCTTCGGTGGGCCAAAAGTATTTATCTAGCTACATGCAGAGGAAGGCAGAGAGTAGTCTGAAATGTAGTTTTTACTTCTAAGAAGCTTGTATTTACAGAAAAGAGAGGCACACAACAGAAAATTACAAATTGTGTTTGCCAACTAACAAATACAGGAAGTGTTGGGGGTTTGGAAGAGAACTGAATGTTCCGGGTGGGGCAGCATCTTGAACCAAGCCCATCAGAGGCTGAGTTTAGGTCTATGAAGAGACCGGTTTGGTTGGCAAGGATGGTCTATGTCCTGGGGGAGTTTGGGAAAGTAAGTTGTAACCAGACTGTAGAAAATATTGATGAGAAAATATTTACTGGGTAGTAAGAAGTCACTCTAAAGACATTTTTAAAGGCTGATGTGATGGAGTCCCTTTGTTCAACACATTTTAACTTATTACTGTGTTCATTTGCTTGGGCTGCTATAGATAATGTATTATAGGCCAGGTGACTCAAATAGCAGAAATTAACAAATTTCCTCTAGTTCTGGAGATTGAAAGTCTGAGATCAGGGTCTCAGCAGGGTCTGTGTTCTCTGAGGCCTCTCCCCTTGGCCTGTAGATGGCTGTCTTCTCTCTGTGTCCTCACCTGGTCTTCCCCTGCACGTGTCTGCATCTCAGTCTCCTGATGAAGACAGACATATAGAATTGGGGCCATGCTAAAATGACCTCATTTTGACTCCATTACCTCTTTAAAGACTCTTCAAATACGCTCACACTCCAAGGACCTGGGGATTGGGACTTCAGCATATGAGATGGGAAAGAGGATAGAGTTCATCCTATAACAGCTACATTCAAGGGTCTGGAGTAGGCATTCTTGGGCACACCCGGAAATCACATACTGCCCCTGCCATTCTGTACCTTAGAGTGAGACCAGGCGAGTATGTAGAAAACAGTACGTTTCATGGGGAAGTAGCTACAGGTCAAATGTTACTGTTGTTTAACAGAAAGAGCAGTTGTTTCTAAGAATGAGAGATGGGGATGGATTTGAGGAGGGAAGCATGGGTGGCCGTGGTGATAGAAACAATGCAGTGATTTCAGCAGCTTGTTGAGAGCTGGGGAGAAAAGTGAAAACATAAATGGCAGGTTTAAGAGTGCCTGGCTCACACAAGTGTGACGCTGTGTAATTCTGTGAGATCTCTCTGGGGAGGAAGGGTCTGAGGACAAAACTCTGCCCAGGAAGTGGTGAGTACTTGGAGAGAAAGGCAAGAATCAGGATGGCGGCTGGGCAGAGGAAATAAGCAGGGTAAGGGTTTAAAAGAGAGAAGACATCTGAGGGACCTCAGCCTCAGCTTTGGAAGTACACTTTCATAGGCCAGGGGCTGGGTACCAGGGATAGTAGGGAGCGGTGGGAGTGAGCACGGGTCCTGGTTGGATACAGTTGACAGTGAATGTGAGAATGTGGGTGGGACTGACTGGTGAACACCAGGTGAGATTGGATGAGCGTGGTGGCAAAGACAGAGGTTTAAAGAAAATTTAGTTGGTGCTCGGGTGTGTCTCCAGCTCCCTGGAAAGGGTCTAGGAAAAGGAAGAGAGTGGTAGGGAGGATGTGGAGAAATGGGACTGCAGAGGCTAAGGTCTTAGGTGATGGATGGGTTTTCAGAGTAAAGGAGACGGGCTTGCTTTACAGAGAGGAACCAAGAAGGGGTTCAGGCTTATGAAACTTGGAGGAACTATAGACAATCAGGACTACAAAATCACCTGTGTTCTTCCCTTATTAATGAGACATCTGAAGCTTGAACTTGATTTGCTTCAAGGCTAATCTTCCACTAGCTGAGGATTTGTAAAAAAGAGAGAGGGGGGAAATAAAAAAGGAAAAGAGATATTGATGTAAGGAGGAAAGTTAGAACCACTCAAAACCTCGCTTTTTTCAGACTTAACGGGAGTGTGTGCCAGAACTCACAGTTCAGCAACTGCTGAGGAGGGCCTGATTTGTAGCATTTGCAGGTTTCTGTGTATGTCTTCCCACCTGGCTGAGTCTACCCATTGTTGGGCGTTGAGAATGGATGCACCATGCTGCTCTCCGGGGCAGCCCCACAGGGCAGACTCCTGGGAATGGAGTAGGAAGGACCCAGGTCTCCTTGGTGAATCAGCCTCCATCTGAGATGGCCAGAGGTGGGAAGTAGGTGGGAAGCTGGCACAGCACCAATGCCTCAGGGATTTGTTTTCTTTGTACAGATCTTGCAGGAGATTTTCCAGACTGAAATGACCATAGAATCCATCAAGAAGGCCATCAGGGAAAAGTCTGCCTTCCTGAAGGTGGCGCAGACCAGACTGGATGAGCGCACGAGGAGACCGAACATAGAGCTGTGCCGGGACATGGCTCAGTTACGGTGAGGCTGGGGCGCTTTCACCCTGTCCAGAGGGCCAGCTCCGGTTTCTCCGCAGGCTGTGCTCTTAGTGAAGGAGCTCTCTGCCCGCACACCAGTACTATAGCGGGACAAAGCCATCATCCCTAGGAACTTTCTTTAAAAATTTCAATACTAGGGAGCTGGCATTTAACGGGTCTAGAGTTTCAGTTTGGGAGGACAAGAGAATGGATGGTGATGGTTGCATGAATGTGAATGTACTTAATGCTGGTAGGTTTGAAAGTAGTTGAGATGTGCAAATTCTATGTTTTGTATATTTTACCTTTTTAAATTTTTTTTCTACAAAAAAAAAGTAAGGACATCACCACCATACCCCTTTTTGGGGTATAAGTGGACATTAAGCCTTACCTACTGGGGTCAACACAATACTGGGTTCCTTAGCATGTCCCTGGAATCTTTGCTGCTTCCAGCACACCTGTCCTAGAAGCCACAGAGCTCCCGACTGCCTGTGTATTTCTCAGAGCCAGGCACTTGTCAGAAGAGGGACTTTGGGCTCCAGTACTGTGGATCCCCATCTGTTAACATTTGCTCTCGAGGGCCTGTCTTGGTGGTTACTACCTGCGCTTATCATTGAGACCACCTTCACCAATTACTGAAAACCCCCAGGGGTTTCATGCAGCTCATCTCAGTTTGCTATGGTCTCAGTAGAAATTGAAGACAGCTGGTCTTCATCAAGCATGTCTCCCATATATACATGGCAAGAGGAATCTCATGCCACAGTTCATCTACTAAACACTAGATGTATTTTATTAGTATTATTTTAGCTTTGAAGATTCCTTTTAGGATGGACTTGTAAGGAATTAGTCAAGATTTTTCCCTTCTACATTCTGGCTTTGTTTCTAATTTCCCAATACCTGCTAGTCTGGCTTTTCTCTCTGGATTTCATCATTTCTATTCTTAGGCCATGAAGTGCTCTGTAATGCAGAGACAAATCAAATTTGTAGCAACTTGATGGAACAAAGGAGCAGCACTTGACTTCTCAAATCCTTTCAGGTCTAGTGGGGGAGATCCTTTATCTTAGGGATAAAGCCACTTTGAGAAAGAAAGAAGCAAGGGTGGATTTCCAGGAGGGGAAGGAAGAGCAATCTTTGTAAGGCCAACAGTAATGAAAATAACAACTAAGGAAGTGATGGTGAGAACAGTAATTACTACCATTTATTGATCTCACTCTGTGCTGGACTGTCCTAAGCACTTTATCTTAACATATTCAGAAGCTTCATTTTACAAATAAGGAAACTGAGGCAGAAGCAGGTTAAGTGACTTGCACACAGTTTGAATCCTTGCCTGTCTCCCTGCAGAGTTGTAGTCGATCATGCCAAGTGCTTCCTGCTTCTCCCAGCTTTCATATTGCATGGTGCTTTTACCATGCCCCAGTCATGCACCAGATCTCATCTGACCTTCTCAGTGCTCATCTTGGATGAGCTGATAAAACAGGCAAAAAGAGGAAGAAACTGAGGTTCACAAAGGAGGGTGTCACTGCAAATGCCCTATAGTTATGACTTGCACGATGTGTGAGTTGGATACTAAGAAGCATGATTCAGAACACATGCAAATGTCCTTCATCTTCTGCATTAGCTGCCTTGAATGGGCCACAATTGTTCAGGAGTGCATGCAGGCTGTGTTTTGGGTTCTAGAAACACACACACACACAAATTTAAGATAAGTGAGCTTCCACTCCAGAGAGTAGACACACCCTGTGCAAAGGCAATTTGAAGTGTTTGCTTCAGAAGAGGCTGTAGTGAGAATACACCCACTTGGCCAGTCGTGATTTGATCTTGAATTGTGGTTTTATGTTAATATTATTAGGATGTGGAGTTGAAGTTTCATCTTCTGAGAATTTCTGCAGAGCCATCAAAAGTAGAGCTGGAAATAAATAGTTCAGATGGCCGTTAGACACACACACAGCGTTGCTTTTGAGTAGTGGTCTAATTTCACTTTGGAATTACCAGACAATGAAGCATTCACAGCTGCTCATGAAAAGCTGAATGAGTTTTGCTCTTTCTCTCCTTCACAGCTAAACAGAATCTGCTTTTTCTGTAATTCTTGTCAATTCTGTAGTACGTCTATTTTCTCTATTCCTTTATTGACTTTAGGACAAAACTTACTTGTGTTTCTGTAAAGATTTCTTGTTAAAATATGGTTGCCAAAATGAAGTAGCAACAGCAGAATTTAGGCGTATTAGTGGGAGGGGGAATTATTCTCTGCATTGGGCAGAACATGCTAAAAGCAATAAAGACCCTAGCCTAGGAGGAAGTGAGGGCTGAAAAAAAAAAAGAAGCCGTTTTCATTCCAAGCCTTTTATTTTCATTTAAAACATTTCTAAATGGGTTCTTTCAAAAGTAATTCTACACATTCTTGGTGTCTTTGGTGGCAGGCCAGACCAGGCTCTGCCTTACTTAAATAATCTTGATACGTTTTTTTAAAAAAAATGATGGTGGCTTTATATGTATTTGAATGCAAAACATTTTCAGTCTGAGTTCCCCCGCCCTCCCAAAAGGAGTGGTTTCAGCAGAACATCTGACTGTGATCTGTCAAGAATAAGGAAACCGAGAGTGAAATGTGGCCTTGAAAGATGATGAAATATGAATTTCTAATGGCGGAAACTGAGGGAAGGTGTAGCACTGCCTAGCAGTGTTCATGGAGCAAAAGGAAAACGACGACTGTCTGCATTCTATGTGACTTGAATTCCTGTTTTTAAAATACATTATATTTTAACACATATTTCTAAAGGTTCCCTTACAGATAAGTTTTCCACTAGAATAGTATTTGGCTATAAGGAGTAAAGGTTCATAAACTATTTCTACCTAGGCTTGCCTTTTGAAATGAGTAGAAGATACACAGCTGGGGGTCTTGGGGTAGTAGGGGTTGTGGGTGGTGGGTAGACAAGAGGCAGGCCCAGCAAGATGATAAACATTCAGGGGTCATAAGTCCTGTTACCTCATGTTCTGCAGCTCCTTTCCCCAAGTTCTCTTTCTTTGTCAGTGATATTTTATACCCTGAAATCTTCAAAAATATTTTTCCTTTTTAATTCAGTCAACTTGATTTAGACAACAACAAAATATGCTTTGAGATTACTTCTCTGATTTTGTGTTTACTAGTCCAAGACCAAAAGAAACTTTGGCAGTTAAATTTCAACTCCTTCCCTCCCTCAGTGCAAGTAAGAAAAGAGTTACAGGTTCTAACATGAAAGGAGGTGGTCGGAATGGGTATGTTCCTGCTGCTTGTTGTTGCTTTTATGAACTTTTCGGGGGCCCTTTGCTGTCCCCCACACCCTGAAGCTGCTTCAGGGGACTTGGAAGCAGAACTCCACCCCCCTCTGGCCTTTGTTTGCTCTCAGTCACCTGATTCTTGTTCTTGGGGGACCCTATGGGCTTGGACCTCGGACAGGTCCCTACCCTCCACGGTGTAGACCTCCTTCACTAGGTCATGGAAGTTGGCCCTCATTCAGCCAGAGATTTTTGGCTTTCCTGTCAGCTGCAGGAGAAGCATTGGATATAGCCAGGAGCAAGGCTGTCAGGTAGGTGGTGCTCTCTTGGAATAATGGCCTGCAGTGCCGATGCAGATAGGCAGCGAAGAGCACAAGAGCTGAAAAAGGGTGGTGTTCCTGGAACACGTAGACCAGGGACCTAGTCCCAGGATTAAGGGCAGGACTTCTTAGAGAAGTGTCTATTCACACGGCTTAGAGGATGGAATAAATTAGTGGGATGAAGAGCACAGTTAAGGGCCTTCCAGGCTGCAGGGTCCTGGAGTGAAGGCCTCAAGGTCAGCAACAGCCCAAGCACATTCATGGAAGACCTGTGATCAGAAAGGGAGCAGCACAGTGACGTGCAATGTGGTTCTTAGAGAGACAGGAATAATAGGATTTAGTGATTGAGGGATGTGGGGGGAAGAGAGTGGGGTGGTAAAGATCAGAAGGTCCCTAGTTTCAGTTTCTGCAAGAATGACATTACTTTACTAAGATGAAACTCACAGGTAACTTGGGGTGATGTAGCTGCTTCATACCCCATATTAGCTTGGGTCAGCTGACAACTGGAAAATCCTCCTCCAGGAGGATGTGGTCAGAAAGTGGACATAGCAGAGCAGTCTTGGGGTGTTTCCAAATAGGCTCCATTTGTTCACTAAGCCCTGGCATGGAAACATGATGTTTGCCCCATCTTGGGCTTAGAAACACATGTGGGCCGGTGCCCTGGGAAAGGTCAATTCTAAGGGATTAATGTCTGTAAGACAAGGAAGCTGAATTTGATGACCTCAAATGTTTAATTTCTAGTTGCAAAGTTCTAGGAAGCTATAACATTACCTTTGTATAATGCATTGAACATGACCTGGATATTGACATGTGATCATGAAATCCTTTTCAATCTTAGGACATCTATATCTCTGTTTATTATCATTGTTGATTGTCATTTCTTTATATTACTATATATTTTGATTAACTTTAATCACCCATAAAGCATATGCATTTATCACCCATAGTCTGGTGACAAATGAATCGTAGCCTGTCAACATAGTGTGGTGGGACAGGAGGACCAGCATTCTTCAATGGAATTTGAACTTGTATTATCAAATGACAGAAATCAGAAGACCTGCACAGAAATTAAAGGCAGCTGATGGGTAGTTCCATGTAAAACTGGAAAGAGAATTAATTAAACACCTTGTCCCTCAGTTTCCTCATCTGTAAAATGGGGATAATTGTAGTATCTACTTCACAGTGTTTTTATGAGAACTAAATGGTCTGATCATATAAAGCACTTAGAATTTTATAAATATTGTATCGTATAAAATAATGTATAAATAAATAACTTTTTTATTTATATAATTTATTGTATATATTATAGCTCATAAAATAGTGTATAAATGAATTGCTTTTTTTATAACCTGTTTCCTATTTCTCTTGATTATTGTTCCTGAGATATTATTGGCCAATTGGTAAAGGAGCTTTTGCTTAATTGCACTTCAAGACTTTTTGAATGCAAACACAATGGAAGAAATCACAAAGAAAAAGATTTGGCTTATGAAAATTTAAAACCTCTTGTATAACATAAATATCATAAACAAAATTAAAAGGCAAAATACAAATTAGGAAAAACATGTGCTACCAGCTTAACAGAAAAAACGAAGCAGTATGCCTAATATTTCAAGGGCTCTTTACAAATAAATTAAGATAAATAGTAATACTCCTGTCGAAAAATGAGCAAGAGAGACAATTCACAAAAGAAATGCAAAACTACCAATAATATATTTAGGAAAAGGTCCCCTAATAATCAAATAAATGAAATTTATAATAATGTTAAATAAAATAAATTTGAGAAGATGCTAGATTTTTATGTGAAATGATACCTGTTTTCCTTTCTGACTTAATGAAAAATATGTCATGTTTTTATCATCATACGTAATTAGAACTGCAGCTTGCTTCATGGCTTATGTAGCTCATTTTACACATTATCATTTTCATGATCTGTTAAAGTTTCAACATTGACAAATGTTTACTCTAGGATCTTGGAAGTCCAATGTGCTATTCATTGCGCCACAGAGCCCGGCTACTCTAGGTTCTTGGGACTACCTTGGGATGTTGTTAGGGGGATGGCACTATAATTTGTGGAATACTGGCACCCCAGTCCCACCAGGCTATGTTGATGGACTGGGCTGAACTCTAACCCTACTGAGTAAAGGTGAGTGTCCCTGCTTTCTGACCGACATCAATGGGAAAATAAATGTAAGTCCAGCTACGTTTTGACTTTTCTCATTTTTACAAATTAAGAGACATCAAATGTTTTAAAGTTTTCTCTTTCTTTGTAAATATAGTATTTAATATACATAGGTGTGTATGAATATAGATATGTGTGTATGAAAATTAGCTGGCATTCCCAAAATGTGTGTAGTTTGTTTTGGGTCCTGGTGTAATTATGGGAGTGGCCCTGGTTGGGTGATAGGACTATGCACAACTGTTGCTTCTTTGCTGCTTTGTAGGATGAAGTGATTCTGAGGTTGGTTTGATCTGTGTGCTGTGGGGGGCTTCATGTGCACCTGGCGCAGCAGCCACGCCTCCAACAGGAGAGCAATCACTCATGCCGTAAATTCAACTTAGAACCATGTAGGAAGTGTGACCTTTGCTACCCTAACCCAGTGCGTTTCCCCTTGCGCAGCCTTGTTAACGAGGTGTACGAGGTGGATGACACTATCCAGACCCTGCAGCAGCGCCTGAGGGACGCAGAGGACACCCTGCAGTCGCTGGTTCACACCAAAGCCACACTGGAGCACGACCTGGCCGTCAAAGCCAACTCCCTGTACATTGACCAGGAAAAATGCATGAGCATGCGCAAGAGCTTCCCCAACACGCTCCGGCTGGTGGGGTACTGTTAGGGACCCCACTCCACCAGGTATGGTGCCCCCAGGAAAGATGGAACCAATACAGTATCCGTGCATTTAAACTGAATGCTAATATATGCACTTATTAAAGGATTGTATTAGTAGAAATGTACCAGTCTCCTGTCCGGATAGCCTTTTGTCTTGTGTCCAAATTAACGCCTATTTACCAGGTCCAGGTTATGGGGAGGATGTAAATAAATACAATCAATCTAATAGGGAAGGTAAAAATGATTATTTGTGTTGTTATTGTTATTTTCTGTGCAATATGAACCCGCTGGAAAGGACAATGTATTTTCTCTGAGGCAATGGGGATGGGAACCCCAAAGTGGATTTTGAGCAGTGCCCCAAAGGAAACAAAGAGAAGGGAAAAGGTCACTGGGTAAGTGGTATTTCCTTACAATAAGTTTCTAGATATGGAATCATTATGTCAAAAGTTATGAAATTAAAAAAGGCATTTACAAGGTGTTGTCAAAGTGCCCTCTGAAAGTTTATATCACTCTGCACGCCTATAAGTAGTGTATGAGAGGCCTGTCTTTCCACATCTTTGCTGACTTTTTTCCTCTATTATTTAAAAGTCATCTCATTGCTTTGACATCTTTAGTAACTTGTGAATGTAGAACATTGACCACTAGATCCTTTTACATTTTTGTTAATTGCTTGTCTTTGTTATATGCCTATTTTCCCACTTTTTTTTTTTTTAGTTTTGAGAGTTCCCTAACTCTTGTGATTATCTATATAATCACAATCGATATCCCTGTATATCAGTTATACAGGGATACTTTTGTCCTAAGTATTAAACATATATTCTTTATGTCATTTGCTTTTTTGTTTTGTTTTTGGTTTTTAACATACAGAGGCTGAGATGTATAAATGTTTCCTTTATGATCTCTACCTTAGGAGTTATGATTTCTCCCTTAGGAGTTCTTCCTTGGTTCAAGATTATTACTGATAACTTCTTCTAATTCCTTTATTTATTTCTTAAGTTACATTTAACTATCTAGAATTCAATTTGGCATGGTGTAGACAACATGCCAGCCTTGAGCCCTGTGATCTAGAAGCTCTTTAACAGGAAGATGAACTTACCACAGGGGGAGGTTTCCTCTTAGAATTTTCACTATTCCACACCCCTCTGCCTCTCCCAGTAGCATCCCCCTATGTATCTCTGCGTTCTTGCTCTGCCTGACTCATCACCATTCACAACCCCAAATCCCATCTCTCTCTCTCAAACATGTTTTTCAGAACTCAATTTCACAAAAGACCTCAAAATGATAGCAGAGTTGACAGAAACATGATAAACATGCACTGCAGTTATTTGTGTGGTTTCAGTATATCATTTTAGAAATCAAATTTTAGGTTTTGTCATTCTCCCTTTGCTTTGAATAAGACAAAGATATCTAAGTGTCACTGAAATACACAGCAGTTAGAACAATAAAGTACTGATAGTCATTCTTTTTAGACACTAGAAAGAATAAACATAAATCCCACATATCTGTTATTAGTCATATGTTTCAGGGAAAACCTGGCTGACTTTCCCCATGAATTATGGTCCTGCTGTCTTTTTTTGAAGAGTATATGTTTGTGGAGTTCTTTTACTTAAACATATGTTCCCAGCATTACAAGAATATGATGGGAAGAAAACATAGTTCAGACATAGAAAAAGGCTAGTTTTCTTGTTATTTTGGTAAATTGTGGGCAAGACTAAATTCCACAAATAAACATTTGGTTTGTTGTCTAAAATGCTTCAGTTATTTTACCAGGGCAAATATTCTCCAAAGTGTATGAACAGCCAAGACTCAGGACAAAGTGCCATCTTGTTGAAGAAGCACGGAACTGCAAATACCAACACGTGCTCAGGCTTTTGACAATCAGACCCAAAGTATCTTTAATATTGTGTGGACATAAGAAGGTGGCTGGAATGTCAAGGGCTTCCAGCTACCCAAGCATCACTCAGATTTAGAAATGTGTGTCACCACCCCTAAATAGCCGAGTCACCTATAATTTTAGTAATTTCCATTTATGCCTCTGGACAGTGTTGTCATAAACACTTCACCTGGCACTTTTGAGTCCTGGGTTCATGCTGTAAATAGCTGAGGTGGGGTCTGGCTTTGGGTTATAATTTTTGTTTTGACTGCCAACAGAGATGGATTCCTTTCCTTTGTATGCAGGGCTGACCCGTAGCACCTGGGAGGACAGGAGTGCTGTCACCATCATGCCCAAATCCTCCCTGACAGCTTGGCCTTTCCACTGTTCCCTCAGTGGGACTTCACCACTGATGCCATTGCCAAGTCCAGGCCTCAGAGCAGAGAGCTCTGCCATCCATATTACCTACTTTATAGTCATAGCTTTGTGGGGGAAAGAAGTAATACTTCATATCTTCACAAGGGATAGAAAACTGATTTCCCCTTGAGGACCAGCTCTAGACTTATTTGGAGTGTTGAGAAGGATCCTGAGGCCACATGTGAGCCCAAATATTTGAGAACCTGGAGGGCCCTTTGGCTAGACTTACAAGCAGTGGGTTCAGAGTGGAGAAGCAGTCACACAAATACGTCATCCCTGCTTTAAACAGTTCTGAAATCTCCCTCAGCTCAGATCTTTATCCGTCAGCTTCAAAAAGATTCTGTTTTGTGACATCTGGCTCATTTCCTCAGAATCTTGCTGTTTGCCAGTTTTGCGGGGAGCTAAGAGGAGATCCTTTCAGCTGCCAGTTTCCCTCTTAGCAAGAACTTTCTTTTTCATTATTTCTAATTTGTCTTTGTATTAAATATATTTACACACACATATATAACATTGTTGTTTATTTTGGTACAATGTTTGATTTTTCCCCTCTGGTGTAACCCCCATAAAATTCCCACCACTAAGTCACCCATGAACTGTCACCAGTCTCTTGTTTAGCAAGAACTTTCTAGAAAGTTCACCATGACCCAAAGAGCAACTCTGGTGGCATCATGGTTGAGTGAGGAGGGAATTCACTGGTGTCAGGAAACTTTCATGACCCAAAGCTTTTAGTCTTTAGTTTAGTAAGGCATACTTTCAAGTTTGGGTAGACTCTGAGGGAACAGAACCCGCTGTTCCATCTAGAGTTGTGCAAAGGTGGCATGTTGGTAAGAACTTGTTTGGTCTGAATGAAATATGATAAGAGTTCGAACTTGTTTTGAAGAGTTTTCCACACTCACATTCAAAAATTAAAAGTTATATATACATTTGGAATTTACAGTGATTGAGAATGAATGCATCAGTTAGTATTGCTCTTACAGGAAACTGCTTTTTGAAGGCACTGTAATGCATATAGGAGAAAATATTTTTGAGTTTTTTTACTGAAAACTTTCATATCATGCTCATTTGAGAGTCTCAATATTTTAAAAAAAATTATTCCTAGGATTTTTGCCTTTGTTTTCCAGAAGAGAAAACTGAGACATACTTTCAAATGCATGTCAAATAGCTATTTGGTTTGTTTTACAGTCTGTCAGTATGAGAAGCATTTTGAAGACAGCCAAATGATGAGTTTCCATAAGAAAGAATATTAACTTGAATTAAACTAGGATATAGTTTTCTGTAAAAGTTAATTAAATTTGAGGTAAAGAAATCCATAGGGCATAAAGCAGGAATGAGGTAGTGGTTTGCTTGGCATGAGGAGCAAATCTACAGTCAGGAAAAGAATTGAGGACAGTGTTGTCATATTAGTTAAACTTTGTCATTGGGACCAACTATGTTAGTTATTATTGCTGAACATTAAATTACTTTCAATATTCTTCCCCATTTCTTCATTGATGAGTGGATCCATTAACTGATTCTGGTTTGACTTGGAAAGGATGTGAGTCATTTCAGGCTTGAGTATTTAATAGTTACTATGAAGACTCTCCAAAATTCTCTTCCCTTTGACATGACACATTAGTCTGCATTTTCCAGAGAAAGAGAAACCCATAGGATATATATGGACATATGATGTATTATAGGAATTGACTCACATGGTTATAGTGGCCAAGAAACTCCATGATTTCATTCTGTAGGCAAAGAGCCAGGAAAACCAGTTGTATAATTTACTCTGAATCCAAAGGCCTGAGAACCAGGAGTACCAATATCTGAGGTCAGGAGAAGATGATGTCCTAACTCAAGCAAAGGGAACAATTTGCTCTTCCTTTGCATTTTTGTTCCATTCATGCCTTCAACAGATTGGAGTAGATGCTCCTTCTACTTCAGTGAGGGTGCTTTTCTTTACTCTGTCTGCCAAATTAAATACTAATCTTTTCCAGAAACACCCTCAGAGATACAGCCAAGTGCCCAGAAAAAAATGTTTTTTCAATGATCTGGGCACCTCTTAGCCCAGTCAAACTTTATTGACAATAAAATAACCATCATACATGAAAGTCAGCAACTACTGAACTATTCTTTGAGCAGCTACAATAAACATAGCCACTGACATGCTATGGTTGTCTTACATATGAGTAAGATATGTAACTATAATTTTCAACCACTAATGCTTTTGAGATATTTGTTTCTGCAGCCTATTTTAACCTATCCTGACTGATACACCAGCCACAAGGAAGAGAATAATGCAGGGACTAACTAGAGAATGGTTATTTTCTACTGTGAAATTTGAACTCCTGACTTTCCCAGAATGCAGGCAGTAGTGCTGACTAAGAAGTGAGTACATGCCCACTCCATCCCTAGAAAGAATAGGCGAAGACAGAGTCTTTCATACTTATTTAGTATTGGAAGTATGACATGACATGGAAAGACCTTGTAAGCGTAGAAGAATCCAGCACTCAGAGTGCAGGTGTGTTCAAGTCTATATAAGGAGCCAAAAGTACCCAAGGTACTATAGTATCAAAAGTCTCAAAGGCTCTAGACTGGGGATGGTCAGCTCAAGTTCTTATAAGGGTGGTCAGGAGACATAAGTGCAAAATATTCAACTTTCCTAGGGATAACTGTGCTATGAGAAAAACAGTACAATCCAAAGGATAGACAATAGTTGAAATTTGCTGTTTGTGTTGGGGAAACAACAGATCATGACAGATCATGTTGGAGCTGGAGAGTAGGATAAACAGAAAAGGGCATGCCCAGCCTAACAGGGGGAACCACTATTCTGTTCTGACCAATTATATGCATTCCTATATGACTGGTGCTGCTGTGTCCTGCTGTTGTGGTGTCTATGGAGTAGATGTATTTTTGGAGATGCCAAAAAATAAGATAAATGCGCTGGAGCAAAAAGAGATGATCAATAGGGAGAATCACTCTCTTAACCTTTAAGAGCAAAGAAGGAAAAATAAAGGGGTCCCTGTGTTCACCTTCAGGAATTCAGAGGTGTTAGCACTGCTGTTGTGCATGATTCTGCCTCTGTGCTTGACAGGCAAGGCTCTTAATCATTGGAGACTCTTTAGTGCTTGACACACACAGGCTGCAGATAGTGAGTTGCACCTGCTATGCTGCTGCAAGGTCTTTGGCTGGGTGAGATTAAAGCTAAGTAGTTTGCCCAGGTTTGCACAGCTACTATGAGATTGAGTCCAGATTGAAATCCAAATACATAGAAAGGCATTTCACATGGGGAATTCATTTGATATCATTAAAATGGCTTTAACTGATATCAGTGCCATAAAGTAATGCTTAAAAAATATTCATTCCTAATTTCAAATATTCATTTGAAAGCCTTTTATCCAATACCAATTGTATGGAAATTAGGTTTTTTTGCCAATTAGTACTTTTTGCCAATACCATCATACTATGTTCTGAAAATATATATACCAAATGAGCATCACTTGATTTTATTTATTTCTTTATTTATATATATTTGACATCAATTGTGGGCCCCATGGATTTCCCACCACCATTTCACCAGTGCACCATCACCTCAGTCCCTTGTGCTTTCTGCCCTCTACCCACTCCCTCCCCACTTCTCACCAAGTGTCCCCTATTTGTCCTCGTCTTTTTATTTTTGTTATTATTATTGTTATTATTCTTTTCCTTGGTCACTTATTTGATTCCTTTATATTCCTCATAGGGGGGAAACCATCTGGTATTTTTCTTTTGCCTTCTGACTTACTTCGCTGAGTGTAATCCCTTCCAGCTCCATCCATGTTTCTATGAATGACTCTAGTTTATCTTTTTTGATTGCTGAATAGTATTCCATTGTGTATATGTACCACACCTTCCCGATCCACTCATCTGTTTTTGGGCATGTAGGTTGTTTCCAGGTCTTACCTATTATAAATAGTGCAGCAATAAACATAGGGATGCAGGTATTCTTTTGAATCAGTGTATTTGTGTCTTTGGGGTATATTCCTAGGAGTGGGATTGCTGGATCATATGGGAGTTCCATTTTCAGTAGTTTGAGGAACCGCCACACTGCTTTCCATCATGGTTGGACCAGCTTACATTCCCCCCAGCAGTGTAAGAGAGTTCCTTTTTCTCCACATCCTCACCAACATTTGTTGTTGCTAATTTTTTTAATATGTGCCATTCTCACTGGTGTGAGGTGGTATCTCATAGTGGTTTTGATTTGCATTTCTCTGATGACAAGAGAAGTTGAGCATTTTTTCATATGCTGATTGGCCATCTGCATTTCTTCTTTGGAGAAATGTCTTTTAAGCTCTTCTGCCCATTTTTTGACTGGGTTGTTTACTTTGTTTTGGTTTAGTTTGGTTAGCTCTTTGTGGATCTTTGTGATAAGTCCCTTGTCAGTAGTGTTGTATGCAGATTTTTCTCCCAGTTGGTGGGGTGTCGCTTTGTTTTGGTTAGTGTGTTTTTTGCTGTACAGAAGCTTTTAATTTGGGTGTAGTCCCAGTTGTTTATCATTTCCTTCACTACCTTTGCTTTGGGTGCTGTCTTTAAAGATGTTACTGAGGTGTATATCATGTAGAGTTTTGCCTACTTTTTCTTCTATATATTTTATGGTTTCAGGTCTTATGTCTAATTCCTTAATCCATTTTGAGTTGATTTTTGTGTATGGAGAAAGGCAGTATTCTAGTTTGATTCTTTTGCATTTAGCAGTCCAGTTTTTCAAATGGACATCACTGATTTTAATCTCCAACTTGAGCTAAATTCGTGTTATTGCATCATGATTAGGATGCATAATGTTGAATACTGAATAACCAGAAGACTGACATTTAGGAGTGACTTTTTAAATGTTCATGGCAACACCTTTCCTCAGGGCCTACTTAGCTAGTGTTCCATGTACCCTAATCCCAACACACATTTTCCAATCCTCTTTATGACTCACATGATAATTGTTATCTAAATCTCCTCTTTTCTCTTATTATAAGTTCTAGTAGAAAAAGTCACCAGTCACATCTGCCTTGAATATATATCACTCATATTCCACAAGTGAATTCAAAGGTGGGTGCATTATTGGTCAACCAAACCATAAACCAAAACAAATTCTTCTATTGATCATTACAGTTTGTCTATATTATAAGCTATCAATACTCTGATTCATCTAACTTGTATCTACCAGTGAAAGAATACCATTTCTAAGTATCACTCAGGATGAGTGAAATAATGCTTCAGTAACAAGTGGCCCCCAAACCTCACCAAGAAAAATCCATGTCCCAAGTAGGTCATTTGAAGGCTTTGCTGCATTTTTAAAATATATATAATTTATTTATATTTACATCATTGTTCATTATTGTACAATGTTTGCTTTCTCCTCTCAGTATAGTCCCCACAGAATTTCCACCACCAACTTACCCATGAACTATCACCATAGTCCCCTGCAGAATGTCTCTGATTTATAGTTGTCTCTAAATTATTTTTCTTGTTATTGTTTTTCCCCAATCCCTTATTTGGTTCCCCTATATGCCTCCTATAAGTGAAATCTTCTGATATTTTCCTTCTAACTTGTTTCACTGAGCATAATCCCTCCTAGCCTCAACCATTTTGCTGTTAATGGCATGCGCTTATCATTTTTGATTGCTGAATAGTATTCCATAGTGTATAGATACCACATCTTCTTTATCTAGTCATCTATTTTGCTGCATGTCTTCCTCAGTCTGGGATCCAGGCAGGTAGAATAGCCACTATTGGAACACTGACATGCTGTCATGGATGCACAGGGAGAGAGAGCAAGGCAAATTGCACACAGCTCTTAAAGTTGTTCACTGCTCTCATTTCTCTGACTGAGACAATCTGTGTGGCCACATCCAACTTCAAAGGCAGCAGAAGATGCAACCCTGTCATGCACACAGTAGGCTAAGAGCTGGAAGTAGAGAACAAAACAGATGACTTCCACATGCCTGTTCTACTTCCTCTTTGAGCACAATTTTGTGAAACATTATGAAAGTGATTTTCCAAACTTTGGGAAAATATTTGACACGAACCTATTTATATTTTGGAGAAGGTGTCCACCAGGCAGAGGAAACAGTGGCTGTCCAAACTTCTATTCATGCTGACTCTTTTCAATGTTGACTTTAAAGTTTTAGATTCACATTGGAAAATGATGGCAAATATTCATATTCCTACTTAACAAAGTTTCTAACAGACAGATAAGTGCAGAGTAGAAGCAAATTCCTTGTTTCAGTGAAATCCAGTCTAAAAATCTGTCACCAGTCTTCCCACTTAACTCTTTATTTTTTTTTTTTATTTAATAAAGGTTTATTTTTCAAAATGTACAGTTGATGGGACCTGCTTATGCATCTTCGCCAGCAGCTGGAGCATCTCCACCCTTGGTGTTTCTGGTGTAAATTACTTGTGCTCTGTGCTTTGAAACTAGTTTGATAAGTCCTTTACTAAGGAGCTCCTGAAGGGCTGCCCTCGCCAAGGAACCACGAATCTTTAGTCTCTCAGACACAACAGCTGGGGTTATGAGCTTATAGTTCGGAACTTCCTTACAGAGTTTGTCGTATGTGGCTTTGTCAAACAAGACTAAGTTATTGAGCTTGTCCCGAACTTTACCTTTGGACCACTTCTTCTTTTTGGCCTTGCCCCCTGATTTGTTCACTGGGTCTTTGTCTTTCTTGGCCGACTTTCCGGCATCTTTTTTCTTCTTATCATCTTTGGGAGGCATCGCGAAACTCAGAGAGCAGCGGCTATCGGCAGCCTCACTAAGATTCACTTAACTCTTTAATTGGATTTGTAGGAAATCTACTTGAATATCACTTGTCCTAGCACATGCAAATTCATGGTCTATATTTGAACTGCACTGGAGTCCTCTTTCCTATTTATATTTATGATGTTATTTTGAGCCATAGTATTTATATTACTATTTTCATTACACTCTTATCCTCTTGCAAACCACTTTTGAGTCACTGATTCTTTGTTTTTATGAACTAGAGACTTAACATGACAAAATAATGACAACAAGGATAAGCTAAAGTAATTTACAAAAAAAAAAAAGAGGACTAAGTGCATACATCAACTAAGTGGGACTCACTCATCGAACAGAAGGGTTATACTTTATAAAAGCTGATTTTTATTTCCTATGCTCTTCAACAGGAAATGCCTTCCTATTGGGTGGGAAAGGTAATTTGCCAGCAAATTAAGTTGAGAATATTTCTGAGTAAAATATTTAGAAGGTAGTTCATGTGCTCTGAAGATCTTGTATTTGGTGACTTGTGAAAACAATAAGCAAGACTCTGTATCCCTAGAGACAGATAAATAAAAACACACAAACAAAAAACTTACCTTTGATTCTCAGAAAATAAGGAACAATTTGAAAATTCAAAGTTTATGCTTTCCAGAGAATCTGATCCCCCCCAGGTCCCACTGATTACCCTCAACCAGTTATTTTTTGTTCTTCATTGCAAGAGCTGCCCCATTACTTAATTGCCTCCTCCCCCTACTTTTCACCTCTGAGGAATTATGAGGGCATAAATAGAGGTTTGGAGGACCACTGTCTCCTCTGCTGGGTGGACTGTGTACACATGTCTCACTAAGTAGCAGAGAAACATTTTCATTTCACCCCTTTCAATGGGATGTTTGGTATACCAATAAAGAATCCAAAGTCCTAGTGTCATATTTTTATTAAAGAAGAGTTCCTGAACTTGGAATAAAATGGAACAAGGGTGTTAACTTCCTCATCCTTAACCCAGAATTGAAATTTGGGGGGCCCTCCATTTTCAGATGCCAGTTGAGAGAATATATTGTCGAGATTTGCTAACTCACTGACCCATTCTCCCACAGGATTGAGGATAACTTGCCTTCTTTATATAGTCACCAAAAATGCCAGAAAGAGCACGTGATATATGACCACTGGCTTTAACTCAGTGACGTGCTTTTTAGTAGACATGATGAATTTCAAGTTTGACAAATCAATGATCACTGCTTTTCTCTGAGGAAGAAACTTGGAAGAAGTCAGAGAAATGCCAGTTGAGTTATCTTCAACACACTCTTATAGGGAGGAGAGAGCAAAATCCATTCTCCTATGAACCAAAATATGAAAAAGTAGATAAAAACATTTCTTCTATCAGACATCAGTTTTTTGTTGACAACTACTGTTTGAATGGTATGTCTTTCCCTCATCCCTTCAAATTTACTTGCCTGACTAGTAACAGTCAGTGTTGATGGTCATCAACTATGGGGGTAGGGTGGGACCTTTGGGAGGTAACTGGGTCATGATCTCAGAGCATCACGAAGAGGGTAGTAACCTTATAAAGTATACCCCTGTGGTCTTCTTTGGTCCCTCCACCATATGAGAACACAGTGAAAAGATAGCCTTCTATGAATCAGGAAACAGGTTCTCACCAGACATTAAAACTGTTGGCACCTTGACCTTGGAATTCTACCCTCCAGCACTGTGAGAAATAAATTTTCATAAGCAGCTCAGTCTATAATATTATGTCCTAGAGTCCCCAAAGGACTAAGAGGATAACAAAAGACAGTGGCAGCAATGAAGAACTTGAAAACAGTGACAAAGCTCATCTAGAAAGATTGTCTGTGCAATTAACCTTGTATGAGATCCTTATTGGCCAGGTGAGGACTGGATACTTCACAGCAATGTGAAAAGGAAACCTGATTGCTCTTGTGCTAACAGTATCATGGGATGTATTTTATGGAAGACTAAGCAGAGTAAGCACAATCCAAGAAAAAATTTAAGTATAAGGTTTTGGGAGGTAGAGGTGGAGGTGGGAGAGTTCTTGTTTTTATGGATCCAGCAAAGCTTACTGCAGATAAATGGGATGAATTGTGACAGTTACAAAGTGTAAAGGGAGCAACATGAACAAAGGATAGAGAGGGGTGTGCCATATAGTTGGCTGGAACAAAGAGGCCAGTAGGACATGCCCAGAAAGGCATATTTGGGCCATATGAGGAAACGGTTTGAACTTGACAGACTAGTCCATGAGGAGACAATGGGGACTGAATGTTGCCTTGGGAAGCTGCATTTGGCCGTGGTGTGTGGGGTCTGTGGAAGCAGGAAGGTTGTTGGAGGAGTACAGTTAGTGGTGGGTGGGCTAAAGTTTGACTGAAAGTGAGAGTATGACTAAAAGCAGGCTACAAAGAAAAATAATTCCCAAAATGAGGTCACGGGAGGGCCCTGCTCCTGTATGACTAGTGTCCTCAGAAGAGGAAGAGACTAGGATACAGACCTTGTGAGGACACAGGAGAAGACAGACACCTACAAGCCAAGGAGAGGGGCCTCAGAAGAAACCTGCTGAGAACATGGTCTTGGATCTCCAACCTCTAGAACTGTGAGAAAAAAAAAAATGATTTTTGTTGTTGTTGATTTGTAAGTTACTTTGGGTCCATGGAAAAGACTTCTTTTGAGAGGAGACATAAATAAAGGAGGTTATTACAAAGTTTGGGAGATGGCAAAAGGGAACCAAACTGACAAACGAAGATAAAACTAGGTCATCGAGCTTGTACGAAATGGCTTGTTTTTTAAGACTTGTTCCGTCCCATTCATAAAAGGATGGGGGCGCTTTCCAGCCTCCCTCTGCCTTTGGCATCCTGAGCGGGAGCTGATGCTACCGTTGCATCATGTTGTCCTGGAGCCATTTGCCCTTGGGAGCTAAGCTGAGAGCAAGGTTATGACTCAGACCACAAGTGGCCTGTGGTTGGAGTTTGTGGCCAAGAGCAAAGCAGTGGAACTCAGAGTCACAATCCACGGCCCCTCCTGGCTTGTCCAGAGGCCAGGTGGGAATCGTGCAGCCATAGTGTCCTTAGGCATGTGGCTGGAGGACTGGGCAGTGAACAGTGTTTACAAGCATCTGGGTGAAAACAGCGTGTTCCCTCACCCCTGGAGCACAAGTGGAACCCAGCAGAATGGGGCCTGCAGTCCCAGCACGTAGGGCGGAGCGGCGGTGTCGCCGTTGACTTGACAGAAGCATTATAGGAACATTCTCTGGCAAAGATGAGCCCCTCCAGAGGGCTCCAGGAAAATAGCTTTGAAGACAGGAATTGCCAGGTCTGGATAAACATAGTTCAGCCCCTCAGATGTTTTGAACATGACTGAATGTTCATACCGCCCAACCTTTCATCAGAGGCCTCCAAATAGTTCACATAAAATCCTGATCCTGTTCCAGGCAGTGGCTGGTCAGGAGTGCTAGAGACCAAACACTGCGAAGTATTTATCCTTCAGGGACCCAGGGAGCCGGATTGGATTAGGGCGCTGCGTTATACTCGCTCGGGAGGGTCCGGGTCTGGTCTTGCTAGCAGACTTGGCAAGTTTCTTTATAGCCTGAACTTCAATTTCCTTACACTGGAAATGGGAATAATCATAAAAGTGTGTCTCATACCGTAACTTTTATGTCTTTAATCAGCTTGAAAGCAAAAATGGTTCAACTTTGCCACAGGAGACCTCTCAAAGCCCAGAATACAGGAGCGCTCAGAAAGCATCCCAGGGGCTGGGGAGCAGTGGCGATGGCCTGCTGGTTCTCCACAGGTGACGGTCACTGCACCAGGCACCCCTGTGCTAGCCTGTGACTCTGCTGTACCGTGTTCTTTTATTTTTCTAAACTGTTCTTGAAGTCCAAGTGATGGCACGGATAAACCATTATGAACCCGTAGGTTGGAAATGGAAACATTTGAAATAATGTACGTGAATTGTAACACAGCTCAAAGCAATGTTTAACAGTCAAAGTGTGGAGCGTGGAAACACGAGGCTACCACATGCAGGCTTCCCAGCCCTACATGGGGGCTTGGAGAGTTGTGTATTTTGCTAACTCCACTTTCATTCATTCACGTCAGAATATTAATTCAGTGCCAATTTTATGCCAGGGACTGTAATTAGGCATAGGAATCCAAAAATAGTAAGGCAGGTTCCAGTCTCCCACAGGCTTGTAGTCTAGAAGGAAGAATTTAATAAAGAAATGAAGAAATAAATGCAATGAAGTCTAATTAGATCCTGAACAACTGGGCTTGACATTCATGGTGTCAACAGTGTGTGAGTGGTCACATAGTTCCATGACAGGCACTGTTTTTCTTTTAAGACTTATTTTTAAAGACCAAATTTAGATTCATAGCAGAAGTGAAAGGAAGGTACAGAAATTCCCCATGTACCTCTTCCACCCTCCCTACATCCCCACAACCATAGCCTCCCCCATTATCAACATTCCCCATGAGGGGTGGTGGATTTGCCATAATTGATGAACCTCCATTTATACATCATTGTCACCCAGAGTCCATAGTTCACCCTCAGTCTTGTACATTCTATGGGTTTGGACAAATGTATGATGACATATATCTACTATCATAGCGTCTTATCATCAGAGTATCTCCTACAGAATAACTTCATTGTCTTAAACACTTCCTGTGCTCCATCTCTTCATTCCTGCCTCTTCCTCCAAACCTTGGCAACTACTTATCTTTTTACTGTCCCTGTAGTTTTTCCATATGTAGCTACCATATAGTTGGAATCATCCTGTATGTGACCTTTTCAGGCTGAGTTCTTTCGCTTAGCGATATGCATTTGTTTTTCATGCCTTTTCACGGCTTGCTAGCTCATTTCCCTTTAGTGCTAAATAGTATCCCATAGTGTGTGTATGTTGCTGCTTATGCAGGTAATGATTTTAACTTTGCTATGGCACAGTAGAGCATTGCAAAGCATGTCCCACTGTGTCCTGACCCGTAAGAAAAAAATCTTAATGCTGCAAGATTCTCCTGTAGGAAGACACTTCAAGGAACATCTTTAATGCACTCTGTGGATTCTTCTGGATATGATACCCTTTATGTTCCTGGTCTGCAGGTGGTTAAGAAAGTGGTGGCTGGGTGGAGGGGAATAGATGCTTCGATCATGGGGTGCCTCATTCAGCTGGCTGGGGTGCTAGTGCTGCAGCCCTCTGAGCCAGCCTGCCCCAGCAGTCGTTGCGCCAGGGCTCAGGGCTGGACTGGCACTGAGGTCAGTGTTACCCTCACACCTGAGGCTCACAGGTGCTTGTAGAATGACCCTTCCTGCTGCAACTGTTTTCCTGGCCAATGAGGTGCTAAATGCTGAGAGTTACTATTTTTATTATTCGCCACCCTTGCTATATTAGGTTTCAGTTCTTCATGAAAATTTTTCTTTTATTTGATTTTCCATAGACGTTACATTGGTGACTGTAGAGATGCCATATGGGCCCATGCTTAATGAAAACTCTAATGGTTAAAGTTGTAATGGTTAAAACCCATACCACAGGCAAGAGTTGATGACTCTAGGCTAGGGACTACGCATACCTTAAGGCCAGCCTCAGCTTTCTCTACAATTGTTTTTTAAATTTTTACTTCAATATTTATTATAGTTTTCATAGGTTTCCCTCCCCCCCCCCCATTTTCAACCCTCTCCACAGCAGTGCTGCTCAAAGTGTAGTTCTCATCCACGAACTGTGCCAGCTCACAAACTGTTACAGGGCTGCAGGAGATAAGTCCAGAAACTGAAAGTAAAATTTAGAGATATTTATAGCAATTTTATGTTGCAAGGCATTCAAGAGCATCATCAGCAGATGGCTCTCTTGTAGGTCTGGTAGGATCACATGATGATGAGTTAGAAATAAAGAATGTGATGGATGAGTTAGAAATAAAGAATGTGATGGATGAGTTAGAAATAAAGAACGTAATGGAAGAAATAATCATGGTACTTCACCTTTGTTTGGCCAAGTCCTGCTGTGTCACAGAACACCCCACAAATCCATAGGATTCATGACTGACCCATAGGCTTCCCACAGAAACACAAGACTCTCAGAAAATGTATGAGTCTCCATGAGTCAGATAATTCTCCAAGGACACAGGAACCATCCCAAACTCTGGAGCCTTCCCACTTGTCTCGGAGAATCAGCAGAGCCAGCTCTTAAGTCAGTTTTACAGACCCCAGAACACCATCACTGAATGGGAATCAGTTTTTTTTAAAGATTTATTTATTGATGCATACAAGAGCTGGGGTACAGGCCAGAGGTATGGGAGGTGAGAGGATTCACCAGAGACAGGGTGGGTAGCAGAACAGGCAGATTGACTGAAATACACTACTGAAGGGAGCAGTGGGCAAGGCAGGAGAGGTCTGCTGTGCCATGTGGGTCCCCTCCCTGACTGGGGATCGAATTCGTGCACTGCTGTGCAGCCTCAATCCGTTGTGCCACCAGGGAGGCTCCCATGAATGGGAATCAGTTCGCCACGTGGCCAGGTCCAGACTCAAAGAGTGGAGGAATAGACTGCACCGTGTGATGGAAGGGGCAGAAAACCTTATTGCAAAGAGTCTCCCAGGTAGGGACAGAATGCTTTTGTGGCTGTGTTTGTATTCCAGTGAAGACTGCTGAGGCCAAGTGATGTTGTTTGCTCCTGACTCATAGTAGCTACTCAATAAATAGCTATGAATGAATATTGTTGTAAGAAGTCTTCGGTTTTCCTTCTCACATAGTTGAGGTTAAGACATTCAAAATACATTTCTTGCAGAGTCTGGTACTGACGCTGGATGGTCTTGGATGCCAAAAAAATGCTTAGTCATTTTCTGTTTACTCTCTCATCATGGAAGGAGACAGCTAAGTCCAGTGACCTTAGTAAAAGTCACTGTATAGCTTTTGTTTCCTTTATAGAAAGAGCCACTGGTATAGAGCGGGAATGGTCATGTCAATGGGTAGTTGCAAAGACTGCACCAGGCAGTTTCAGTTGTGCCAGGTCATCACGCGTGGTATTGTGTGAAGGAGTAAGGGTTGGTGATCAACTGCTGAAATTGTTGGATGAAAACTGGCTCCATCGGTCACCTGAGTGGGAGCACACCCCGTGGCTCTCTGTCTGAGTGGAGGGCTTGGGGGCTGCCCCATGCTTACTTATAGGTATATGTATGGGCTAGTAGTCTCCATAGCTCATGGCTGAATAGTCCATATATTCAGCCTCATCATGAGTTCTCACTCAACTCCATGGT
This sequence comes from Galemys pyrenaicus, assembly GCA_019455555.1. Taxonomy (NCBI): domain Eukaryota; kingdom Metazoa; phylum Chordata; class Mammalia; order Eulipotyphla; family Talpidae; genus Galemys; species Galemys pyrenaicus. The sequence goes on from JAGFMF010011456.1 coordinate 3,178,156, forward strand.
CTTCCAGTTGTTGTCTGACTGCTGGTAATTCAGGACAACCACTGTCACTCGGATTCTCTGGAAGAAATTCCTGTGCTGTTATTTGAGGAAGCTGCAGTGGCCTGGATGCTTCTGTGTTTCTGGAGGATTTCCTGCCATTCTCTTTATGCAGAAATTCTAGGGACATGGATGGATTCCTGTGCATCGGCTTCAGTATTCTGTTTCACCTCTCTATTTATATGCTGTGGTTCATTGGAAAGTCTTTGGGGGATGATCTAAGAAAAAGATAGGCCCATGGGAGGCATTAACACACAACAAGTTTAACCATCTGGTGCTTGGATAGGATTGCATGGAAGGGAGGTCTCTGAAAGCATGAGACTGCTTGAGGCTACAGTGGCATAGGAGCCACCAAACAGAAGGAGAAAGGAAAGAACACCTGGGAGAGTGGACTTCTGAAAAGAGGTTTATTTATCCAGTTGGGGTTGCTCAGCAGTAGGCAGTCCCTGAGTCTGAGAAATCTGAAGGACCATAGCTACATGGGGTCACGACTACCAGGCTCCATGCCAATAATAGCCGGCAGAGGTGGGGTGAGGTTTCATGGGCTATGCAAAGCAGACAGGCTCTAAATGGCTAAAAATCTGCTAGTTTGTGCTATTTTTAAAACAATTGGTTGTGCAAATATTTGGGTTAGATGCTAGTGGGCTACAGAGTGAACAACTCTCAGCCTGCAGTGAATAAACAAGCTAGGAACCAATACACAGTGGCCAGTTTGGATCAGTTGTATAACGCTATAGTTCTGGGTGTTCTTCCAAAGACCATGATATGAGACCATCTTCTTGGTTGAAATACTCCCCTGCTCCCCAACTATTCAGAATAAACACTTTGCAAAGGAGAGCCTGAGTCGCCATTGGGAATGATGTGGTTCTATATCACCTCAGAACATACCCACCCAATTCCTAACTTGAGGTCACAGTGAGAAATCTCTTTGGTAGATTCTATGGATGTCCTTGCTTTCCTGCCTGGGGAAAACTAGATGACTTGGAAGCCTTGGCCAATGCTTTCTGCCAGTCTTCATTTCTTGAAATGTCTATAGTCAGTGTGAAGAAATACACTTTCCTCCATTTACCTTCATTGAAGACTAGAATGTCAGAACTGGGGACAGTTGTGCAGCTGGTGTTTCTAACAGTGAGTGTCATGGAACTCAAGTCTTGGAGAGAATCTGGAATCAGTCCTCTACAGGTATTTGCTCAATGTTACAGATGTTCAATGAAGTAAGATCCTATAGAAGTGATTCGTATGGCAAGTAGACCATCCCCCAGAACACACTTGAAAATACCTTGCTGGAAACACCACTCAGTGGGCCCAACCACTGAGGCCCTCATGAGGGACTGAAATTCAGGGACTGATGGTATTTTATTGTACATTATAATGTAGGATGGAGAGAGAAAGAGAACAATGGAGGTAGGCGATGGATGATTGACAATCACATAAGATGTTCCCTTGATCAGTTGGACATACACATACTCTCAGTGTGCTTTTCCTCATTACATCTGAACTTGTGTTTGTTGTGGGTCACACAGATTCTTAGAATCAAAGTCACATACCTAAACCATGAACTGCTGGCTCATTCAGGGTCCCTCCAGATCAATGAGTCCAAGCCACTTCTTTTTTTTGGGGGGTGGGGGGTGATCCTCCTGATATATTTAGATAAATAAAAAATAAGATTAGAAGATTTATAGTCCATATAAATGCTTACATTTGCTCTCAACATTGAAAGATACACAACTCATGCAACATTGTCATAGTACCTCTGTGCCTGGGCGTGTGACTCCCTTAAGAGACAGCATAAAAGATAAAGACGAAAGGAGGTTTGGTGCCTGGTCCCCCCTGCCCCTCCTGGGGGTAGACTCAGAGCCCATATGAGCCAGATTGTCAGAGTTAGCACGATGGAGGCCCAAGGCTAAGATGTGTGATTATTAATCACAGTTCTCCAGTGATATGTTCAATTTCATTTAAATATATTTCTCTCACTTTATGTTAGAACTTGGAAACCAGTGTTGAAAGAATTCTACTGCAGTGCATATTCCCAACTCCGCAGTCCCTCAAATTTTACTTTTATTTTTATGACTCTGGAACTTGGGATGCGTTTAGGACTATATATTTGAAGGAGTTTGTGGTTAAGAAGGGGTGGTGTTAAAAAAAAAAAAAAAGGTGTGATCTTGACTTCAGCCTGTCAAAGTTTACATTTTGTCTCCAACAGCTGCCAGCTCTGTGTCCTTGGGCACCCTATCAACCTCTCCGTGCCTGAGGGTATTCTGCAGCCACTCCCCCTGGGACTGTTGCAGATGTTAAAGGGGAGATTTAGTACAATGACAATAAATTATAGAGTATTTGAGACCTTTTCCTCCAGCAACTCCACATGGTTAACATTAAGTAATCTTCAATGTTATTTTCAATACAGCATATTTTATCATTTTATTGCCATCCCCAAATTTACTCAATCATTCCTCTATTTGAGATCTAGGTGGTTCACATTTTTCCACATTGTAAAGTGTCCCAGTAAATATTTTTGTAGTGAAAAACTTGCACACCATTGACTATTTTAAAATAAACTTCTAGATATTAAATCAATGAGTGAAAATTCTAAGGTCATTGTCCCACAAAGCCTCAGTTTACCACTGAAGTCCCCTGGATTAGAAATTTCCTGGTTTTAGCAATAAAGACTAAAAGCACTTGAAGCTTTGCCCAGTTTTCCATTGAACCTCTTGAAAGGTCCTGACCTTTGTGTGTGAACTTCCCTGGCTTTCGCTGAGGTTTCACACTTGATAAGTGGCCCAGGGACTTAGAGATGAAGAAATCTGCTCTCAAGTTCATTTGAAGTGCAGCCCTGTTCCTGCAGCTCCGGGCCACAAAATGATATAGCAAGGGGACAAGGATGCAGAGTGGCATTTCTTTCCCAGGTTCCTCTCTATGTCAACATGAGCTTCATCTTGCTGGAGGTGGATGCCTGCTGGCTTGGTGTGGCCTCTGTCTGCCTGAGTCAAGCACTCTTTTGGCTTTGAGTGGTCTTTTATGTCCACCTTCTGCAGTAAGGACAATCTCTGGCGCTGTTTCACCTGGTCTGCAGAGGTCTGCAGAGGCTTCAAAATCCATCTCGTCTACTGACATCCTTCTCCATCTCAGGGATCCTCTCTCTCCTGGAGAAGAAGAGTGTCACATCGGGACTGAGAATGTTAGAGAAGTTTCAGAGCTTTCAAATCCTAGTACAAATCCATTTCAGATCTTCTCTTCCTTAAATTGCTCTGGCTCCTTACTCTGCTGGCTCATGAGATGTCAGAGGGAGAGGCTCTCTCCCCCTCCACTTGTATCTCTGGAATCTGGCTTTCCTAAGCAACAATGCATCTAGGAACAAAGCAGTCTTTGTGCTTTGGACTGTTCCAATGGCACAACATAATCGTTCTGTGCTTTTTTTCTTTCCCATAGGTGAAGAAACTAACGATGTCATTTAGCTTAAGATGAATTTGTAAATTTTATTTATTTTTAAAATATTTATTTATGCATAGAAGAACTGGGGTATAGGCCAGAGGTGGTGTGTGTGTGTGTGTGTGTGTGTGTGTGAGAGAGAGAGAGAGAGAGAGAGAGAGAGAGAGAGAGAGAGAGAGAGAGAGGATTTACCAGAGACTGAGTGGGGAGCAGACAGGCCAGTTTACTGAAATACATTGCTAAGAGGATCTGTGGGCGAGACAGGAGAGGTCTTCTGTGCCATGTGGGTCAGCTCCGGGGATCGAACTCAACTCAGGTAGCAGCAGCGATATCATAATAGAGCTGAGACTTAACGCCTATGCCACCAGGGAGGCCCAAATTGGTATATTTTAAAGCTGAACTTAGGAAATGGTACTGTGCCAACTGGAGTTTGTGTGTCTTTAAGGTAGCTTTCTAGCTATTTCTGTGTTGCTCATAGAGAACATTTTCTAGCGACCAGGAGATGATGTAGTTTACACATGTCTGTAGAGTGATCTATTCATGAAAGTCAAACTTTAGGGTTTCTTCCTTTCTCCTGTCTCCTCTTTCCGCCATTTCCTTTATCTTTCCTCCCTCTCTCTCTCTCTCCCTTCTCTCTCTTCCCTCTCATTTCCCTCTGCCTTCTTTCTCCCATTTTTTTTTTTTGCCTTTTTAATAGCAGAGTTCAGAGTCTTGATGAGTTTAGATGAGGCAATAACCTGACTTTTGAGGACCCTTTCAGACCAGCTGTGTCCCAGCCTCGCCAAGAACGCCCACACAAGCTGCTGGCCGTCATGAAGCAGGAAAGGCTCCGTCTGTAGTGTAAACATGCCCCAGATACTGACCGAGTGCCTGGTGAGACAGATGCTCCAATGACAACTTCATAGGCTGGACCAGTGCCCAATGGAGACTCACCTCAGCTTTCTTGTTGGGGAGTCTGTGTAATGGAAAAAATTCAGGTTTGGGAATCAGAGGGACTAGTTTCAAGTTTCCCATTGTGGCATTTCCTTGCTGGACTTGAATTCTCCAAACTTTAGTTTCTGCACACAGAAAATGATTCCCTGTCAAATAAGATACCACATGAAATGACATTTCATAGCCAGAGTGTGAAATAGAAGGGTACTACCTCCCACCTCCAGAATCTGCTTGGATCCTGCTCTCTGTGGATGGCAGTGAGGGTCTAATGACACCAAACTGTCAGCTCTGGGTGGGATCCTCCTGAGCTGGCACTGGATGGGTGTGTTTCTTGGGGGTCTTGAGGGCAGGGTGCTAGAAATGGGGGGACTCACGATCTGGTACACTAAGGCAATCGGTAGAGGTTTTAAGACTTTTTTTTAAATGAAGAAAGAAGTTGGATGTGTCTCTCTATATCTTTGGTGAGAAAAGAAAATTAGATTGTGTGTATCATGTGTAGTGTTTATGGAAGCAGCCAGGAAAAAGATCTAAATGTACCGTGAATGCCTGACACAATTAGAAGCGTGGCAGGATGCAAAATAGCGCAGGGTCAGGAATTCGGGCTCTGCAGCCAGAATGCCTGGCTTGAGTCCAGTTTCTGTCATTTCTTTGTGGGGTGTCTTGAGAAAGTCAGTTAACATCTGACTGTGCCTAAGTTTCCTTCTCTTCTAAAAGAGGATGACAGTGATGCCTTTTTATAAGGTTGCTGTAGGATTAAATTGGATCCAAACAAAGTGTTCAGAATGGCGCATAGTAAATACCAAGTAAATATGAGCCTGTTACTGTTATTATTATTTTTGTCAGTGACTTAGGGATGATTTATTGTCAAGGAGCGGCTCCCTTAAGCCTCATTTTCCCTCTTTATGAAATGGAGAACTACGCAATGGAATTGGGTGAATATTTTATCCCTGATTATGGCAAGTAGACCAATGGGATATGCTCCATGACTCTGAGGACACATCTCAACAGGGGGCCAAATGGGAGCAGGGGTTCCATTTGGCTAAGGAGTGGACACCAGGAGCGAGAAAGAGAGGAAGGTATTTTTCTCCGTTGGTCACAAGGCGGAAGAGAGCTGGGCCCAAGCAGGTGGAGACAAATGTGTGGATCTGGTGGATGTGGCCAGTGAAAGGCAGCAGTGACCTGGCCTGATGCCACAAAGCCTCAAGGAGTGTGGCACACCGCTCGTGGTCAAGGCAAGCGCGTCCTCAGGGGATGCAAGAGATACAGAGACCAGGGAGGCACGAGGCCATGAGAGCAGGTCCTGGAACAAGGGGCTTTTGGAAGGAAGACGGGTTGAACAGATTGTGTCAGTTGAGACAGAAGCAAGATCCATTCCCCACCCCACTCCACCCCCCACACTGCCTGCTTTTCTTCCTCTGAGCAGAAATGATCTTCACAGATGACTCCGCTTCGTCCTGGGTGAGGGGCAGCAGCCTCTCCATGTAGCCTTTAGAGTCTAATTATGGAGGGCACCCAGGAAGGGGCTGTGCAGGGAGGTCAGAGAACCACGTCAGGAAAACCACATCAGGGTCTGTCCCTCTCTGTCTCTGTTCTGTCTGTCTGTTTCTCTCTCTCTCTCTCTCTCTCTCACACACACACACACACACACAAAGTAAACACACACATGCCCCTGTTTTGTCTGGCAGGACTGTGAACCATAATTTGTCTAACACTGCAGCCCACACTGGGCCTCACTTCCATTTGGGCTCTGGAGCAGAAGGCAGCTGGGAGCAAAACAGGGACTCTGAACTCCCTATGACAGTCTGGCTGGACACTGGATCATGTGGGGAATGTCAAAATCATCCAGACCTGAGCCCCAGCCCAGCCCACTGGGTCAGCTTTTCTGGGCCCCTCTCAAAATGTAGGTGACTCTAATTACTGCTGGGAAAAAGAATATGTTCAACAGAGGGAAAAAGACTAAGCTGTCTCATTGGTAGGAGAACCATGCTGTCTGGGAGCAGACCCGGGGAGGGTCTGCAGAACACCATGACATATCCCACATGCCTCTATGTGCCTCGCCATAATGTTTCAATCGCTCTTCTAGCCCATCCTGCCTGACAGGTTCAAATGTTTTCAGTAGAGGTTTGTTTGCTTGAATTGAATTCTCTCATGAAAGTCAACATTTAATAATGGCTCTATTATGGCACATGGAAAAATCAGAAGAACCCATTTCCTGAGTTTTATTATAAAATTCTCTTCTGGAGTGGGGTCTAGACAGGCAGGGCAGGCAGCAGAGGCCCATTCTAGCCAGAGGTAGAGACCTGAATTGGGCACTTTGGAATACTTTTGGTTCTCCGGGGTGATGCTGTGAGGAATGAACTCTGTAATGTTTGATTTTCTTAAAATGATGCTGCTGATTAAAAATGAAACCTGCACATGTATCACATGTGCACAGAGGCCCTGAGTAAGGTACACTTTGTCTTGGGAGAGTTCACTGGGAGGTGACGGGTGGGCACTGCGGACCTTTGGGATTTCACAGGCTGGCACTTGCAGTGCAAATAGGCTTGGCATCCAGATTCTGGGCATTCCCAAAGTTCTCTCCCTGTTGATTCCAGGTTTTCCATGTCCTACAGGGTCTCTTGGAAAATACATAAAGCCGGACACTGTCTCTTTAAATAGTAGAGGCTGGGAGGCTCTCAGGCCACCATGACATATCCCAGCATTGGACCAGCCCCTGAATAAACTGGAAAGACGCCTGGTCTGGCTTCAGTTACAGGGAACACCACCAGGGAACATCTCGGGAAGCCTGCTTGGAAGAAGTGGGGCTTAGAGCCTGCCAGTCACTTCTCTCCACTGCCCTGTGGGGAGGGCCTCGCCTTTGCAGCTCTTGCATTTGACTGCAGACACAGTCCTTGGAGGAAGGGGTTACACTGTTTGGTCTGGTGAGTTTTATTGGCACTGCGCCTCTGGGTGGTATGTGCTTAGACTTTGCTGAGAGTTGCCCAATCCCCCACCCTTTGCAAACCACAAACGGAAAGGATTGCAGTGGAGACAGTGTGTTTGTGTTGGAATTCACTGGAGAGTCAGGGGTTTGTTGAAGTCCTTGGTTAGGAACGGGATGCAGGCTGTAGCTGGGGAGGCTCATGGGGTCCTTTGAGAGCATCTAGAAACTCTAGTACAGCAGACTGGGAAGGAGAAGGGATCTGGATGCTCTTTTCCAGGTGGGAAACAGCTCTGCACACACACCTGTGGGTGACCTGGGATTGGTAAGCATTTTAAGGAGAAACTTCCACCTGAAGAGGAGTCTGGCTGGCCCTGGGTGTGGCCAACTCTTCTTCCTTCATCACCAGGATAGGATGGAGGGAGCCAGCAGGCCAGAGGCAGTGACAGACTAGGGGTCTACTTGTTTGGAAGCTCATGGGGGGATATGACCTGCCTTTGTTCAAAAGGAAGGAAGAAACAGCTGTGCCTGTTTAGTATACACTAGCTGTGCCTTTAGTATATACTAGATGTATATACCTCGCTATATATATATGTGGGAAAAAAGGAAGAGAAAGAAAATCTTGAGTTAAATGTTAGTATTTATAAAATGCTTAGACTAGTACCCAGTATACAGACCACATAATTGTTAGTTAAGTAAATAGAAGTCTGTTTGGCATAAAGCAAAGCAGTGAGTCCAAACCTGATGGATAGGATGACTCTGAGATAGAGAAAACACTTCATTTTCCTAGTCCCTCTACACATGACAGCTGTAAGTTCGGAGCTGTTTTCAATCGGAGGTGATCAGGTTTGCTTTGAAGGGTTGCTGTGAGAGTTAAGTGTGAAATAACTACAACAATGCTAATTTAGTAGGCACTGGCCCCTTATTATGTCCCAGGCACTGTGCTACTGCTTCACATGTTTTCTCCTTTAATTGTTACCATAACTCTCTAAAGTAGGCAGTGCTAGTGAAGATGAGAAAACTGGAGCTCAACAAACTATAGCTAATTCTCAGGTCTGAGGAACCAGGTTCATCAGGTGTGTCTGGTCCAGGGCAAGATACTAACCACTGTACCATATCATCTCTCAGGCCAGGTGTAAGATCCGGGTAAAGTGTTTGGTACATCATGGACACTGAATAAAATTTTTACAAGTTTTCTTTTTAATCTGATAATATAAACATTTAAAAAAGACCACTGAAGAATGTTGAAATAATTTCTTTTTACTTAAAGATAAAAATGTACAATAGGTACAATAGTAACCAATTGCAAATAGTAAAATGGTATGGAATTATTTCATTCACTTCAAGGGGTGAGGTTTTATGACAATAACACCTATAGGCAGTGCTGTGTGTGCATGTAACAGCTGCACTGTAGGTAAAGACACATTCCCACGTTCTGTTCATGCAACAAGGCTGACCTTGCACATTTGGGCCCTTTGTTGCCACTCCTGGAAGGAAGTTAGCTGTCCTCCCTGTAGCTTTAATGGAACCCCCATGTTCCAGTGGTTGAGAATCAGCTGATTTCCCTGGCTGCTCCTCCCCTACCTCAAATGGCCAACCTCTAGGGACCAGAAAGCCTAGAGCCAAGTCAGGCAACCATCACCTGTCACCTGGAGGATACCTGGTTGTGGTTTGGTTGTGCTTAACTCTAGAGCACTTTGTCTTCTGAGCACCAAACTCCCTCCTTCCCTAACTCTCCCTGAAGCTGGGCCTCTGGATAAGGACCCTGGAATCCTAGGAATCCAGCATGTCCCTTAGGTGAAGACGCAGAGCAGGCTGTTGGGAGCAGAGGGGATGAGGCGGTGGGTGGGTGTGGAGCACTGATGCCAAGGCTTAAGCGACTTCTGGGCGCCCACAGGGGCCACCTCTGGCAGGCTCTTCCTCAGTGAACTGAGGGGACAGGGGCTAGTTTACTGGTCAACACTTGATCTCCATGAACTCGGGAGGAGCCAAGGGAAGGCAGAGGTGAGGAAGCGACCTGCCTGTTAGAGTAAAAGTTGCAGTGGTTTTGCCGTGATAGCCTTTTTCCAAGGCTCATTTAAGGTCGAGTGACTACCTCCAATTCTCCCTCCCTCCCTCCTGCCCTCTCCCCTCCCTGAGTCCCGCCCTCCAGCACACGCTGACCAAGGGACACACCCTTTTGCTACGACGCAGACAGGGCGTTGTTCCCGTTAAAGGGGAACGCCGGCAGCCTCCCTCAGGCCCCTTGCTCCCCGCGCGCAGCCCCAAAGTGCAGCCGTCTTTGGGGACATCAGCAGCACAGCGAACACTCCGGAGTTCGGTGCCCGAAGCCACTCTGAGGATTGAGGACAGCTATCCTTTTGGGCTGTAAGTGTTTTTGGTAGGTAAAGTAGAGATAGAGGAGAAACGGGCATCTTCCTTCGATGATGCCAGAAAGCACCGAGCGGGCGCGGGCTGTGGGCTGGCCAGGTTCCCGTGCTTTCGGTCCAGGGCAGGGGCTGAGCTATTGTGACCAGTCTTAAGGGTCTGGCTGCTACAGTTCTTAACCGGCTTGGAGGGTTAAGTGCGGGGTTCTTTATGGTTTGTGGACCTCACGGGCGCGGGTGGTGGTTTTGGGATGCGGGGTAGAAGCTGAGCAGTTTTCTCTTCTTTTGGAGAAGTGCTTATGGGGAACATACAGGCAAATAAATCAGGGCTTTGGCCAACCCTGATAGTCTCCCAATTCTTTCGATAAGCTCCCAGACCCTAGCCAGATATCCAAGCATCCTCCTCTCGCTGCTCCCAGCATTAAGAGTTACTACATTTGATTTAAACCTTCTGGGGGATAATCAGAAAATGCTGCTTACTTCTTGTACGTTCTCAGGTTTCTTTGAATTTATTGGTTATGGAAAGAAGCGAGGGATCTGGGATTGGGTATTTTAAAAACAGAGTAATTGAAACGTGTTCCTGACCCAAGACTGTCCTGAAATGGACCCCAAAGACGCAGCTGATTTTTCAAGGCCGTAGTTTCACAGCGCCTCTGTAAAATGAGAGGGTAGGCCCACAGCGCTTCGCTAGTCCGGCTTGCTGTGACCTGTTGCAGCGGCCCCGCTGGGACTCAGCCCTTCCATCACCACCATCCTCCCTCCCCATTTCTCCATCCCACCTTGCTTCTCTCTATCAGGGCTTCTGGGGCTTTGTAACTGAGGGGCTAGGCTGGGCCAGGCCGCCTGCGGGCGCTGAATGCTTGGGGCGCAGCCGGGACCGCGAGGCGAAAGTGCTCGAGGCTAGTCCGCTAGCAGACCGGCCCCTGCGGCTTGGGGAAGTGCGCGTGGCGGGCGGGAAGCGCAGGGTCCAGACAGCTCTCTCCCGCCCTTCTTTCCTCTCCCCGCTACCCAACTCCGCTCGCTCCTTCCGGAGCCGCCTGGGTCTCTACTAGGCTGCGCTGGAGCCAGGGCGTCTCTCGCGCGCTGGCAGAACCGGTGGAGACTTGGAGACTAACGGAATGCCAGCGCACTGGGATCTGGGAGACCCGCTGCAGCCGCGCGTTCCCTTTCACAGCCGAGCGCTGGCGACCGTCGGCCTTTCACAGAAATCTGGGCGACTACCTACCTCCCCTTGCTCCACGCTATAAAATAATTCATCATCTGAGCTAGGAAAATTCCCTTTCTGTATAATGCATGTTCTGTTAAATAAAATGTACCACGATTTTAAAAAAAAGTTCATCCTCTGAACCAGGGGCCTGGCGAACAAACGTGCGCGCTCCTCCTTTTACCCCCTTCCTCAGATAGGGCTGTCCCCGGAAGGTACCCCACACGGGTGGACACCGGCAGTGACTTCGGCTGGCCATTCTGGAAAAACCTCTCCTCCTAGGGTGACTTGACGTGCCTGCGTACCACTTGTTTTGTTCCAAAGAGCAAAAGACGTTCGGTCGCAGGCGGACCCAGCTGGCCGCTGGGCGGGGATCCTGCGATCGGTTGCTGCCCTCTCTCGGCGGATCTCGGGTCAGCTTGAAGGCGCCCCCACCCAAGCAGGCGGGCGGGATCGCGGGCGGGGTGCCCGGCCCCGGCATTCCGCTAGGACTGGGACCCTCCCTCCGCGCGCTCCTCCCTCCCGCGCTCCAACGGGCCAGTTCGCTCGGCCTCACGTCCAGCTTCGGCTCTCTCTCCTGCAGGCAAAAACTCCGCTGAGCCGAACTAGCTGCCAGAATGCTCCTCCTGTTGCTGAGTATCATTATCCTCCACGTCGCGGTCCTGGTGCTGCTGTTGGTTTCCACGATCGTCAGCGTGAGTGCCGGGCGGACTGCGGGGCGGGCGGGGCGCTCGGCGCTCACCCTGCGCTGCGGCCTCCGGGCGGTGGGCGGCAATTCCATCTGCGCTTGCTCTACTTCAGCGGTGTTGCTACTTGCAGACAAATAGCTAGAAGTCTCAGACGACCTGGGGCGTTTTTTGCAGCTTCTGGCAGTCTGCCCCCTTTTAAGTTGTTTTGAGAAAACTAGAGCAGATTCAGGGGTAGGAAGGAAGCCAGGCTGGACGGGGCTAGCTGCGCAGGCCTCTTTTTAAGCCAAATAATTTCAGTGCAGGGCCAGGGTTCCCGGACCTACATTTGAAGAGTGTTTAGCATTTCCCTTGGTCCAAGTTCTTTAAGGAAGGAAGTGCAGTATTTATGAAGGGCTATTTTTCGCCAAATGTCTCAAGTCAGAGGGCGGCTTAGTTCATAAAACACCCGTTACGACTTGAAATTGGAAGATTAAAATGAGCTTTTCCGGAAAAGTCTGCACAGTCCCAGAGCCGCTTTGTAATGTGGACAGGGTACCTTCTTAGTTAAGCCGCTTTGTAATGTTAAGTCTTAACCCACACAAGCAGGTCATTAGCATAATTGTCGCAAAACTAGCAAGCACCAAGCACGTTAAAATTTAAAAATGAAAATGAGCACAGACTCTCGAGCAGGTACTTAACTGTGACTTTAAGTTGTTAATATGACACAAATCCCAGGCACGGGATTCCCGTTGATTTTAAGGTTGAGAACTAATAGGATGAGAAATAATAGGTCGGGGATTTGTGACTTGGTTTATCATTTACAAGCATCTTCACTGTACCTTATTGTAAACTTGCTGGCTTTATAGGAATTGCAAGGAATTGGGTGCAGAGAGATAGACGGTGGTTTGGGATTGGCACTTGAACACGGGTCCTGGGTGGAGCCCATGGCTCCCTCCCTGGTACATACAGAGGCACATGCAGTTTACATGTGTCAGATACTTTTCCATTTACAAAGAGCTGGCCACTCGAAAATCGCTGATCCTCCCCTCAGCTCATCAGAGTAGACAACCACTTCTCTCCTTTCTCTCCTTTCCTGTCTGGGAAGAGGCCTCTGGTTGCAGGGCAGGGCAGGGCAGCGGCTGGTCACCCAGCTGAGCTGATGGGGCTGCCTTTGCCGTCCCCTAGCCCTTGCCTTCATTCCTTACTACCTCCTCTGATCTAGACTATCTGGTTCTTTCTAGCAATGGATGGTGGGCACTCAACTTGCAACCGACCTCTGGCAGAACTGTAGCACCAGCTCAAGCAACATCTACCACTGTTTCTCAACATCAACAAATGGTGAGACTGGCGATTTACTCCACAAACGTGTACTTATCCGTCTGTATCACGTTTCTCAGTCTAGACACTTGTTTTCAGAAGACAAGAACTGGACCTTTGTTGCCAGGGTGGGCCAGACTATGACAGGCGGCTGTGAATCCAAGGTGAAGGGGGAGGGAGCCAATTCTTTGGCTTCACCAAGATCCTGGGCGGCACTGTGCTGACAGCCACTGACTTAGATAGTCCCACTTACAACTTTTCATCTTTATGACGGTGGAAAAGCGACAGGCATTCAGTAGTTTGAATTTTAAATTTTGCTTTTTAAATTTTGACCTTTTCCTGTGCTCAGGACATGCAGTAGCAGATCCTCTTTGATGCTGGCAGTGGCTGCTCCCAGTCAACCCTGCCATCAAGGGGGCAGACAGCCTCTGCCATCCCATTAGAAGATTGAGAAACTGTAGGCTCTGTCACTGTGCTGTCCCCATCTTCCAGCATCTAATTTCAGTTCAGTCCTTCAGACACTCTCCTGGTCCAGAGTCTTCCAACCTTGTTAGTGGTTTCATTCGACCGTTCGTTCTGTTTCTCACTTTCAGGAAAATGTTCAACAAATAACAGGAAATAGTCAACACTTTATCACGAGATAGGCGCTGTGTTAGATGATTTTGCCCAACTGTAGGCAAATATAAGCATTCCGAGCATAGTTCCTGACACAGGGAGACTAGGATAGGCTATGATGTAGATAGGTATAATAAATGCATTTTTTGACTTATGGTTTTTTCAATTTATGATTGAATCATAACACTATTGTAAAGTTAAGGAAGAGCCGTATATTCTATCTAGAGAAATACCCTAGAGCTACCTCCTTACTACTCAATGTTATGTTTTTTGCCAATAAAGAAGTGTGAGCACAGTTAAACAAAACATGTGGCAATGGGGCTAACATTAGGCAGGTTCCTTTGGGACTTTTGATCCACTTGGTGACTTTGGTTTGGTGGCTCTCTCTATGCAGAAATTTCCTGCCTCTTTCTCTGCAGTGATAAGGCTGTTTCAGGGAGAGCTGGAACAACCTTTGGTTCCTCAGTTACAGGACTGCTTTTCCTGGTCTTGAGGTGCTGCCATTATCATCAACACCTTTAAGTGTTTTCTTATTGCAAGATGGCAACTTAACGCTATTTTCAAAACTCTAGGCTGAACCTGGGAGGGTCCTTCATCTAGAAGATTGTATTTCTCCTCTGTCATCAGCATCTTTGCTTGTGATATATTGGAAACTAGGCATACTGGGTTATAACAAAGGTGTTTCTTGGCAGTAGAATCACACATAAGATACCTCCAGGACCCAGAGGAAGAAGCACTCAGCTGGGGACCTTGTGTCTTTGGGTGTGGAGAGGCAGAAGTAAATGGAGGCCTTCTTTTGGGTGGCACTCTTTGGCAGCATAGACCCGGGAAGGGGCCACAGTGCTAGGGTATTAAAGACACAGTGAATGGCCCAGCTCAGCAGTCTCATGTTCCAAAAAATATGCTTTCGTCTTGGGGAGGGAAGGAGCTATAGGCATGATAGAGCTTACCTGGCATTCTGAGTTTAAAAGCTGTAACCATAAAGCAAATATTTGATATTGCTTCAGCTACTCATAGATCCCATATTTTAGTGGATGCTGCTACACCTGATGAGAAAGAACAGTTTAGATACAGCTCAGTAAAACAGGTGGTAAAATGGCCACTAGTTCTGGCTTTGTACAATTCAGTTTCCTTGTTGAATTCTCCATCCTGTGGGCTGGGCATCCAAACTGTCCCTGAAGCATTACAAATCAGACATCTCAAATCCCAGTACTAAGAGAAACTGCTAAAATTGTCATTTGGTGATTTATATAGGGGGATAGGCAAGGATAAGAAACTCCTGTTTTATGTTCCACTTTCCTGGTTGAAAAGTAAAGGCCCCAGTCCTCATTGAAGTGAGCACTTCTTAATCTTTTCTCTGAGTGTATGAAGAACATAGAATTAGAACCATCTGGGAGTTGCGTAGTGGTTTTGCAATAAGAAAATGAAATACTGTTAGGTTACAGAGAGCACTGATGGTCTCCAAAGCCTCAGCATTGGGTAACTCCCCATCCAAGATCTGGCATTCCCTGCAGACTCAGTCCCTGAGCCTTCCTACTCACTGCTGACACCTGGTGGCCCCAAGTGGTGACTCAGCCTGAAGGGAGGCTTTCCCAGAGGCCCTGTGTGTCCACAGGCCAGGATCCCAAGGGGCATTTGGCCATGCGGTTTGGCTCAGATTCCTGGACTCTGAGGACCGGAAGGGGGCAGTTTTGGCAGGCTACTGAGAATGGCTGGGTTTCAGCAGAAGTGAGGTGGCAGAGAAACAGCTATCTAAATTGTGCTCAAACCGTCTGCAGGAAGGAAGGCAGTGCTTGCCTCATAGTGGGCAGTTGACCTGGGCTGCGTCTTCTCCCGTTGTGAATCGTTGTTTCTCCACACCAGCAGCACATCTCAAAGGGTAGGAGGATTATTTTGATCAGGAAGCTTGTTTCTCAGGTGGCTCTTTGCAAGGTCATCTCCTTAGGTTCCAGGTCATCTTACAATGACTTTGGGGTCTTTGGCGTGAGTTCTAAGTCCCTGATAGTTGTTTCCCATGGGGATCCCGGAGGCTTCTTTCTCCACACCTGTCTTCTCAGCTCTCTCAGTAAGGGTGTTTTGAGAAATCCTAGACAGGCCTGTGGGCAAACTGGGATTGTTTGGACTTAAGTCTTTTTTAAGCTGGAAGTTTCCAACTTAGCTTTCCCAGGAGTTATCTCTACTGACATCTTCCTGACAGGCCAACGTGTGTGATAGCTTTGGTTCTGATGGGGTGGTCCTCTGGGCCTTCTTTGCCATTTCTGTTGGGTTTAACAATTTGTGACAAACAATAAAGTGAAAGGAGATATAATTTAAAAAAGCCTTATAGATTGCCTTAACAAAGAAACTATTTACTGCAAACCATTTACCTTGGTCTTAGTTTGCTCTTAGGATGTTTGAGACTTTTTAAATAATCAAGGAATTTGTTATTGAGAATGATTTGTGTAGAAGATACTGCAAGTGTGTGAGGATATGTTGGTTTACATGATTTGCCACTTTTTCTGAGGGGGCTCATTTTTATACCTCCAGGGCCCTGGTATAAAATTATCATTTGGTAATTTATATAGGGGGATAGGCAAGGATAAGAAACTCCTGTTTATGTTCCACTTTCCTGGTTGAAAAGTAAAGGCCCCTACATTTCCCCAGGGGCCCCATTCGCATAGCTTTAGGTGAGGGGAGCCCCTGGCCGTGCTGACTGCATGGCAGGCTAACATGTATGTTATAACATAGTTTGAGAGCGGCTGAATTATGAGTATTTTTAGATTTCTTGCTAATTTGCCCTGTGCTCTGGCCTCCTTCCCATTGTCTTAGTTTATTTACTTACATTCTAGCTCATCCTGATACTGGCTGCAGGTGAGGAGGCTTAGTAGGCTGGCTTGCATTGAATGTCCCTGGGATCCAGGGGTTGCAAGGACTGGAGAATAGGGACCTTGTGCTTGAGGGTCCTGAGTCAGGAGATGTGTGTGAGGGCAGCCCGGGCCAGATGCCCAAGGAGTGGGGGCAGGCAGGCAGCACCAGAGTTCAGGGGAGGAAATGGAAGTCTCATGTGGGAGGTGGAATTTGATCCATCCTCCAAAGGACGGACAGGATTTAAATAAATATAGGTAAGGAGGAGGATATTCCCTGTCAAGACAATGAGGTGACTGAAAACAGTGGGGGCAATGTGGCAGGCTGTCGGCTGGTGTTCCGCTTAGGATTGGGAGTCAGCATGTGTAACAGAACATCTTCAAATGGCTGTGGCTTAATGATGATGGTTCCTTTCTTTCTTTTTAAAAAGAAGTGTGTAAGTAGGCAGTGTGCTATAGGTTCCATGAAATCAATAGATTTTCTAGTTCATGCCATTGCCGTCTCTGGGTTTGACCTTTATCCTCTTGGACCCAAAGGCTGCTCAAGCTCCAGCCGTCTCATCCATGCTTCAAACAATAGGGTGAAGAAAGGAAAAGAAGAGTGTGTGAAATGTTCCAAGATAGACCACATACTTCTGTTTCTTTTACTGGAACTTAGTTACATAGCCACGCCTAGTTACAAGGGAGGGTAAGAATGTAATCATTTGGCACAATTTCTTAATTCACAGAAAGTTACATAGCAAGCACCTCTCAGTAATTCTGGCCTGAAATACTTCTCTGTGAGGCTTTGGCCACCCGCCTCTATACCCATTGTACCCTTACAATAGCAATGCTGGGTACTGTATGTGGGAGGTGGACCAGGGCTCAACTATTTCAGAATTCTTCAAATACTATGCCTGTGGTCTCCTAGGCTCCAGCAGCACCAGCATCTGATAGCAGCGAGCTCTGTCAGAAAGCAGAATCCTTTAGCCTCTCTCTTTCTCTCCCTCCCCCCAGTCACTAACATCATGCTTCATGATGTGTATTGAGTGTTTCTTTCCTTCTGGCCCTGGCACTTCTCCTGAACTCCAGACCTGCACATCCAGCTCCCTCCCAGGCACGTCCACAGAATGTGTAAGAGCCACCAGAGCCAGTCAGTCTCCATCTGGCTCCACCAAATCTATTCTTGTGACACTTTCTAGTATTTTAGTGAATGCTGCTCTGCCGGCCAGCGAGGTAGACTTCTAGAATCTACCTTGATACGTTACCTCCTCAGAATCATCCTCATTCCCAGCAGCCTTGGCCATGTCCACACATGCATTCTTTGTCAGTATCACCATGGCAGCCTCCTAACTCCTAACTTATTGATATATATATAATATATAAAATATATTTTATTGATATATATATAATATATATCAATATATATCAATATATATATTGATATATATATAATATATAAAATATATTTTATATAAAATATATTTTATATATATATATACACACAGTCTTGTTTATCCCAGTTTTAACCTTTTAGAGAGTCCTCAGTGGTTTTAATCTTCACATGAAATATTTCCAGAGGTACCTACCTGAATGATCTGTCCCTTTCTCCCCTTTAATCTTATCTCCCGTCTCTCCTCTCCTTCACCTTGGAATTTCTGCCTTCTCTCAGTGCCTTGAACATGAACTTTCCACCTCAGGATTCCCTCAACTCCTCCCTCCTCACCTTCCTTCCTCTGATCTTTCATTCGTAGCTATTCCTTAAATGCCTTCCAAGTACCAGATGCCATTACAGGCACTGAGGATACAAGAGTCAGCAAAAGCTTACATTTTCCTGGGTGAAGCAGTTGATAGATGAGGGGAACCTGGGGTGTCAACATTGTGAAGATCTGAGGGAGTTTCAGGCAGAGGCTCCCTCAAGTGCAAGATCAGTGGGGGGAGTGAAGGAGTCCTGGAGAATTGCGCAGCTGAGTGTAGACTGGAGTGGTGGGAACAGAGAGTATGATAGATCATAAGGAGTTTGGTAGATATGGATGTCATCCCGATTTTCACAGTTTCATTTAGACCTGCTCTTATATGTGTTTCTCAGTGGTCTGTTTTATTCCAAGTTGGAGTAGTAGTCCAGAGCATTTATAGGGCAGCAGTGTTTCGAAATGATTCCTGATTTTTCTTGTCTATCCATTTGGTGAAGGCGTTGTCATTTTAGCAATGGCGTCAAACCATTTCCTCGTCTGTGGCACAGCTTTTGGTCAGATTTTAGGAAACACAGGAGGCCCTCTGCATTTATGGGTTCATGTTTTGCAATTTAAAATCTTTGTGGCTCACTGGGCCAGCCCACAATCTCTATCCAAGTAATGACTCTTGATTTTAATAGCCCCTGTGGGCTGCCGAGGTCCTGGCAAGGGAGGGCGGCGCGGGAGCTGGGATGTGGTGTCATAATGCTCATGTTTCCACCCTTAAGGTTTCTCATCAGATGTCAAAACCCAGGATTTAAATCAGAATGCCTGTCTGAACCTGTGTCTGAACCATATGCCCTCAAAGCTCACAGTCTTTGCTTTTAAAAGATACTTGAGTTGCATTTCCAGGATTTTACCAGAGCCGAGAAAGCATCCGTTGTATTTCAGGAGCAGGATTGGCCTTGATGAGGCTGAGGCTGTGGCTGTTGGTTTTCCATGCTGAGAGAGGGCTGCCTTGCACAAAGCCTCTGCGTGTGCAGTGACCAACCCACACGTAACGCCCGATGTTGGCCCAGCACTGGAGGACATAGAGCTAACCCCTCTCACCCCCACCGTCTAGCTTCAGACCCTCTGCAATATGCCCACTATGTGTTTATCCTATCAGTGGTGGGGAACTCTTTATCTTTCAAGAGCGCCCCTTTCATTTTCAAAGAGCTAACAATGCAGCCCATTCATTTTTTCTTCGAATAGGTTGAACAGTACTAAGCACTGTTCCAGAAACTGGGCACATGAAGTTGAACAAGAAAGACCAGGTCCCTGTTCGTGTGGAGCTCACAGTTACTTAGGAGACATAGAGGATAGACAAGAAATAAATAACTAAATAGTGGAAAGTGTTTTGCAGGAAACAAAGAAGGTGACAAAATAGAAAGTCCCCACTGGGGAGAAAGAACCAGTCATGGAAAGTCTTTCTTCCATAGTCATGTGGATTGGGGCTTAAAAGACAGGGGGTCATGTGGAGAACATGTGTCCGGCAGAGACAGCAGCTGATGGGGCAGAGCCTGCTAGCTGGCGGGAGGACCAAGAGGCCAGGCGGGAGAAGGACATGAGGGTTCATTGCTAGGGCTTTGCTGGTTGTGGTGCTGAGGACAGCTGGGACACCGTGGGAGGGGGTTAAGCAGAAGAGTGCTGATTTGATTTGTATTCTGAAAGCTCATGCCATGATGTGGAGCATGTATTTTGGACAGAGGCAAGAGTGGGACCTGGAGACCAATGAGAAGGTAATGGCGATGGCCCAAGCTGGGCTTGATGTTGATGACAATGATGAAGGTGATGATGGTGATGATAAAATACTGACAGTTCATATAGGAACTGTTTAAGAGCACTGCATCTAACCCTTACAAGAACTGCAGGAGGTGGGCCTTCCTGGTGGCGCAGTGGGTTAAGCAACACATTATGAAGCAAACCGCAGCCACTGCAGCACGAGTTTGATCCCTGCCGCCGGCCAGAAACATGGCGCAGCAGACCTCTCCTGCCTCGCCCGCTGCTCCCCTCAGCAGTGTGTTTCAGTCAGTCTGCCTGTTCTGCTCCCCACTGTGTCCTCTGGTGAATCCTCTCACCACCCTGGACTCTGGCCTGAACCCCAGCTCTTGTATGTATAAATAAATAAATCTTAAAAAAAATTAAAAAAAAAAAGAACTGCAGGAGGTAAGTGTTGGCTTGGGCAGAGAGACAGGTGGAGAAGGAGACAGGGCTGAACTAAGATTTGCTGGTGGATTGGATGTGGAGGTTAGGAAAGAATTATTAGAGATGACCTCTATGTTTTGGGTTTGAGCAACTGGCTATGCAATGGGGTCTTGAGAGAGGGAGATGGTAGAGGAATAGGGTATTTTTGGGGAAGGATAGAAATTAGGATTTATGTTTTGGCCATTAGAGATGTTAAAAATCAGCAGCTCAGGAGAGAAACATAAGCTGGAAATGTACACTAGTCATTAGTTTACATGGGAATATTTAATGACATGGCACTGAATAAAATTACTGAGGTCTAGAGGAGAGGAGAGGGCAAAAAGAATAGAACAGGACCAGGCTGGTCTTGGGACAGCCTGTGGTTAATGGGGTTCAGGAAGGAGTTAGCAGAAGAGATTGGGAAGGAGTGGTCGGAGACATAGGAGGATAGCCGTGAAATGTTATCATGAAGAAATTACTGAGTGAAAACCAGCGCTAACCCCTCTTCTAGCCAGTCATTTCTGGAACATTTTCCCTATGCCTGAATGGTTAGATTTAGATTTTCACCAGGTTGCAGGCTTGCCCTCAAGGAGTTTTACCTCCATAGGCTTCCGGGACTGGACAGGGTGATGGCAG
Source organism: Galemys pyrenaicus (assembly GCA_019455555.1). Lineage (NCBI taxonomy): Eukaryota > Metazoa > Chordata > Mammalia > Eulipotyphla > Talpidae > Galemys > Galemys pyrenaicus. The sequence continues at coordinate 3,198,998 of JAGFMF010011456.1, forward strand.
CCTCTCTCTTATGTGACAACTTAAGTACTTGGGTCTACAGTTTATCCCTGTTTTGGGCAATGCCTCCTTCTTTCAGGGCCTTTCTGGTGCTGGTGAGCTTCCTCTGAACCTGGCTGTGTCAAATATTGCCTCTAGACAGCAGCGAGGAACCTCTTCTTTTCCCTTTGCAGCTCGGTGACCGGTTTGCCTTGGCAGGCTGTTAGTGGAGATAGGAACACCCCTGGGTCTTAGCCAGACCATCCTCCTTCCACTCTCCCCAGCTTTTATGGCTGTTATACCTGTAGAGAGGCAGTAGGGTTCTTGAGGTTGTTAGACTTCAAACATGTTATTGAACTCCTGAGTGCCCCCGAGCTAAGTAGTGGAGGACCCAGTGGGCAGGCATCAAGAGGCCTTGCTCTTCCAATGGGCCTGCCTTGAGCAGGATGGGTGGCCTGGGGCAGGTGCCCTGGTTACTTGGTAGCAGAGTGAGCATGGAAGTAGGATCTGGAACAGGTGCCCACCACGTTCTATGAGTCCTGGGCCACTGTCCATATTCAGGACATAATGGTGGCATGGGGGGCAAGGAACATGAAAGGACCTAGGTTTTGAGCTGGTCCTTAGAAACTGGGGAGAACTTCAGTAAGGGTGGGAAGGAGAAAAAGACTTTTTGCTTGGAGAAGGGCGGTGTCCCTTTAATGGGTGGGGGTGGGACAGCAAAGATTCAGGCTTGGCTCTTAGTATCCATGATGATTGATTTTTTTCTGTATAAATACAATAAAAAAAGGAGGTGGGAGGGGTGACTGTGATTATTCTATGTGGATGCTTTTTAAAAACCCAAAGATCTTGAAAGCAACTGAAACCTCCCCGTGTATTCTCCATTTTATAGATTATATCAGGCAATTAAAACTGCCTTTATCCTCTTCACTCTCATCCTCCACGGCCAAATGGGCTCTCCTGAAACAACGAAGCAGACTCCCTCATAAATCAGTTTGAAAAACAAAAACTTGAAAAGTTAAGCAGGCTTTTTTCCTTTTTTCGATGCAAGGCTTTTCAGAGCTTTTAGTATTTTATTGCACGTTGCAGGAGGGTGGTGAATAAGCATGACCATAGAAAACTACCCCAAATTTTTGGGAAACACAGCCTACTCTGATCCTCCTCTTACTAGTTTTCCAACAATGGAATAAAGAAAACTTCCAACAGCTTACTATTTTCACATGACCTCAATACGGCTCTGGCTGCATTTTCAAGTCCTGGGACCAGTTAACTGAACTGACTGTGGAGTGTCAAATATAAATTAGATTCTGGAAAGTAGTCCCTGTGCCTCACACCTAGTACTTTCATTAGGATGCTGCTACTTGAGCGATGTATCAGGTCAGTGTGAACACCTTCACATGAAGGTTCTTTCTACCCATGGCGCAGTCTGTGCACTAGTTCCAGCCACAGGTTTTGCTCTAGTTATAGTGCCCACGCGACTTATGGTGAAGGCCTCCCAGTGGCCTTCTTCATCTTGTGAGCTCCGGGTCAGTGTCTGTGACTTGAAGTCCACAGTGGTTTTCCCCCGGCCTCCCTTCTGCATGGGTCAGGCAAAGCCATCCTGAGACCTGAGCCCCGTTCAAAGCTGGTCTGGGTGGGAGACACATGGAGGGCTGGAGTGGGACCCACGCTGGGCCTGCATGTGCTCCAGCTGTGGGCGAAGCATTTCAGTGCAAAGGCCACATTGTTGAGGACGGAGGCCTCTTGGCGAGTCAGCTATTTCTGGAATGATATTCACACTGAGAAGGAAGGAAAATGGCGATTTGTGTGATGGTAGTGGGTTGAGAGGTTTGAGGATGGAGATCCAGCCTCACTGGTCATGTGCTTTTGCAAACAGCCCAGCCTGATGCAAATGTGTGGTTGTAATTCTCGCAGTTCTGCCTTCTCCTCTCTCGTGGCCTCTGTCTCCCTGGTTCTTTTCTGTCACGGCCTCCTGGACTTAACTTCTTACTTGCAGCCACCCTTCCTTGGGCTTCCAGGAAACCCTTTCTCTCCCTTTCTCTTAATTGTTTCAGGACGTTTTTATAACTTGGAGTGGGACTGGAAGCAGGCAGGGGTGAGAGACACAGAGTACTGATAGTGAAAGAAGCAGGTGAACAGGTGCACTTAAAAGTGTCTCATCCTGATCCACTGCTCTGTGGTGGACATTTAGGTTGTTCCCATAATGGTTGAGGGTGAGTGGATGGTGGGGGTGGTGTGGTAACACACGTCTGAAGAGGCGTGATGTAGGTGTTCCCCTACATCATACAGTGTTGTAGACTGATGTTATGTCAATAAAGATAATTAATATTTTAAAAAGTTAATTTAAAAAATCTTTAAGTATTAATAAAATAATTAATTAAAAATAAACAAAAGTGCTCTACCCTTTCTGGCCCTTACCTCACTGGACTGTAGGCCCCAGGCTAAGAATACAGCTGAGGGGGCTGATGTATTTCCTTCATTGCTTAACTGTTGCTGCAGCCGGAATCTGACCTGCAGCCAGCTTTGCTCCTGTGCAACTCGAGCTTCCCCTTGTCAACTGGGGGAGTGGGCCCTGCTTGCAGCCACGATGCTGTGTCACAAAACCCTCAGCATCCCTTTACCTGACACGCGTTAGGACAGTGGTTCTGCCAAGAGCTTTGGCCTTTTAATCCCTGAGCTCAGCAACCAGATGGACCTGAAACATAGCCACTGGGAATTCCACAAATATGTTCCAGGTCTCCACTTAGGGCCAGGCCCTGAGCAGGCCTGGAGAATGACAGTGAGTATTCTACCAGCAGCCACTAAAAATGATGGTGAACTTGAAATTGGGGAGAAGACACTCTCACAGCACTGGGACCTGAGTGGACATTCAGATGTGCCAACTAGAATGTTGGCCTCAGATGGGATTCAGTCTGTCTAATGCTGGTTTGTAATTGGCGGCGTCTTCTCTTTCATTACAATTCTCTCAACTCTAATAACTACTTTTGGTACCTCTGATTTATTTGGCTGCAGCAGAGGTTGGCAAACTAGAGCCTGCCGGCCAAATCTGGCCGAGGGCCCGACTTCATAAGGTTTCATTGGGTGAATGGGCCACCCCCGTTCTTTGTGGCTTGACAGTTTTTGTGCTAAGATGGCAAAGTTGGGTAGTTGGCATGGAGACCACAGGCCCTGCAGAGCCTAAAATATTCACACTCTGACTTCTCACAGATCATTTGCTGATCCCTGTGTGGAAGAGTAGATATGTTGTGTCAAAGTAGTTTCTGGAGTCTGGTGGATGCCTTAGTAAGATGACCAATGTGAGCCCTGTGGTGTCTGTTGCACTTTTACGTTGGGTGTTCCAGACTGAGATGCCCCAGGAACCATATCCATGTCAGTGCCTTTACCCTGCCCCTCAGCACCCCTTCAAAGGGGTTATTTATAGCATCCTTAACAGAGCTTTTATATCAACGCCTTTGTTTGATCTTTACCACAACCCAATAAGATATGTTAATACCGCGGGCTGCAGAAGGGGAATTCAAGGCCCAAACAATGTTAAGTGGCAGATGAAGCAGGTGGGTGGCAAGACTAGGCAACAGTGCTCCGCCGGGGATGTCTTGGCCCTGACTGAAGCACACACGACTACACGAATCTCCTCAGCCGGGATCAAGCACCTGCCATCCCGGCTGGTGCTGTCTGCCCTCCGTTCCCACCTGACATGGGTCTATTCCAGTCTGCGTGAGTGATTCTGGCTGTGGAGCATGTCATGTGAACTCTGGAATTCCTCAGGGCATTACGAGCTTCCCTTTGAACCATGTCAACTGGGCTTTTGAGTCTTCAGCTTCTCTGAGGGCCTGGTAAGGAGCTGCTTCCCTCTGACTTGGCTCTGTCTACCTCCCCCATGACCACACGTAGCTTCTGATTTGATGGCATTTGAGTAAAAAGCCCTTTTTCTCTGGCTGGGTGTCCCAGTCCTAGCCAGGATTCCATCAGCTCTTGGAGTTTGACTTATTTTTGACTGCCATGTTTTTTTTATCATGTACTATTGCTTTTAATTATTCAAATATTTCATAGATTACATACAAATATTTTCCTTATTAAAAATAAATTAAAACACACAGACCAAATAAAAGCCCTTCTTGACTTAATCCTCCTTCATTTCAGCCAGTTCTGGAGTGATCACTGATGTCACCTGGGCACATCTTTTTTATTTTTTTAATTTCATTTTTTTAAAATGAACATGTAGATGTGTGTATATATACACACAAATATAGGTTTTTGGTGTGCATTTACACAATGGCATCCTCTTGTATGTGTATCTCATTATTTTGGAGCTCTTTCAGAGGTGGTTTGTTTTTAATTGGTGATATTTAACTCCTGCAAAACATCCCACAAAACTATCCTATTTATTTTCTTTTGTGGGGATGATGCTACAATGAACATCTTTATTTACTTCTCTGTGAGTAGCTCTTCAGCATCCTTATTAATTTGTCTTTGATTATATGCTCAAGTATCTATCCAGAATATAGTGATTGAGTTGTTGGATCAGTGGGTACTTGATACTTAAAAATTTAAATATATTCAGAAAGTTGCTAGCCAATATAGTTATGTTCTCATTCCTGTGAACAGCAACTGGAGGTGTCTTTCACACATGTGCTCTGTTGCTATTATCAGTCTTTGATTTTTGCCATTTTAATGGAGAAACTTTGGTATTACATTCCTTGTGGATTTCTTTTGCTTTTTCCTGTTACTAATGAGATCAGACATCTTTTGATGTGTTTTAATATGTTTATTTACATTTCTCCTTTGTGATTCACATATCTATATGGCTTTTTAATTTCACTTTAGCTTTTTGATGAGTCTGGAATTGAATTTTGTGAATGATGTGAGCCAGAGATCTAATTTTACTTTTTGACCTGACACCACTTAATATTTGTTGATTTAAGACTATGTTTACTATATACTAAATTCACATGTAGACTTCCAAAGTCTAAATTCTGTCCCATCATTGTTTTGTGTTAGCTTTGTGGCTAATACCACATTGTTTGAGTTGCTAAAAATTTATTATATAAATATAAGTCATGTATAGCTATGTGTTGGACCTCTGGTGGGTGATGTCCTGCCTCATTGGTTTTGTTTATTTGCTTTTGTGTACTGCTGTGTTTGGCTCAAAAATTTTTTGGCTATTATTACATGTTGTCTTTTGTATGTTGTCTTTTGTCAAGTCCCAGGTGGATTATTGATTAGGATGGCATGAAGTGTAGCTCACTTTAGAGAGTGGTAGCATCTTTACAACTTTGGGTGCCTTTATCCAGGAACAAATACAATTCTGTTTCTGTAGCATTTTGTTATGTACTTTGATAAAACTTGTCAACCTTATTGATCTCCCAATGGTCCGTATCCTTTAATCAAGTGTATTTTTGTTGTAGTTCTTCCATTTCACTAATCTCTGCTTTTATCACTATCAAGTCAGTTAATTGTGGATTTTATTTAACTCTTTGCATCGTGAGTGAATGCTCAGTTTATTTCTCTTCAATATTTTTATTTTCTAAGGAAAGCCCATGTGTAAACATTTTACTTTGAGTTTTGCTTTGGCTGTAGAATAGATTTGACAATAGGACTCCATGCTGAAGAAATTTTTACTTCTCATCTTGATTTTCTTTACCCAAGGGACTGTGTGGACTTCTACTTTTAAATTCCCAAATTTATTTTGGCTAACTTGCTTTTAATTTCTACTTTCTACCTGTTTTGTTTGTGCCTATATCATGTCTACTTTCTTTGGGATTTATTGAGATTTTCTTGTTGCCTAATAGATAGTTGGTAATTATATATTTTTAAAAACATGAATGATGTTTGTAGCTTTTATTATATGCAGACAGATATTCTTTATATAGTGGAAATTGACTTAGTTAATTCTGTTATAAAACTATATGCTACTAAATGTTTGATCTACTTTATGTTTTCATCTCTTTCAATGTAAATTCTGCTTTACCTGATATTATTATTACTGCTGCACCTACTTTCTTTTTTGTTAACATTTGCCTGGGGCCTCTTCTGAAAATCTTGTGACTTTCCACTGTTGTTTTAAGTATATCTCTTGCATCATATTAGAGATAAGGATGATGTAAATCAGGATGAAATTCTACATCTTATAATGAGTGTCTCAAATCCTTTTGCATATGTTGTGACTGGACTTGCTACCTTCATGTATGTGTCTTACTTACTGTGCTTAATGATTGAAAACCTTTTTTTTTCAACTTTGTTTCTCTGGAAACAACCAAAAGCTGAACTCGAAATAGCAGGTGCACAACAAATGCTGATTAACTAAAAACTTCTCTGATACCCTAGTTCTGATCTATTGGGTTGTTGGAAAAGTCATGGCTCATTTTTGCTTGAAAAACATAGAAAAAATATACCATGACTTTTCCAACAATCCAATAATTTGAGGGGAAAAAAGAACTTATGGCAAAATAGCTCAGTTCTAATGGGGTTGGGACTAAAGATGAAATTATTGGTAAAAGAAGTTTTAAGAAGAATTTAAACATTATTAAATCTAAAGGATGTTTCCTATTTGTATAGATTTAACATATCAGATTTTGAGTTTTCTTTAAACATGCAGTCTGACAGTAGTTCCTGATGTTCATGGTAGCGGAAGTGAGGACTCAGATAAAGTTCTCAGAATTGGTAAAGGATATCCAGGATTTCATCTCCACCAACCATGTCTCTCAAGAGATACTCACTGAAGGACCCTACCCAGCCAAAGTGACTCACTGTTTCAGTTCCAGATCGGGTCTCAGATTTCTTTGTTTCCAGCTTCACTTATCAGAGTGCTGGATAATTGGTTAATTAAAAAAAATAATATTATGGCAGCATTAACTTTATTGCCAGCTGCTTCTCTGAAGAATCACTGCCCTGCATAAATACAGATTTAATTAGGGACATATATAAAGCCAGGATGACTCACAACCCATTAGACATCATTTTTTTTTACCTTAATTGACAAGAAAATTGAAAAAATAAAAGAAGCATCTGTGCTGTTCTAGTGGAAACAGCCTGGAATCAAGGACCTCGCAGGCTTGGGTATGCCAACTGCACTCATCAAACCTCTCCGGAAATTTCCTTTGGTATAAAGGAGCTGGGCTGCTTGATCTCTCACACATCTTTCAACTCCAATATACTGCCAGTCTGTGTCGGGAAAAATCTTATGTGAAACTCAGTACTAACAGTTAATCTAATGAGCATCCTTAAAAGTCGACTATGAGCTACTTGTAACTCAAACCAGGTTGATCTTATTCAGTTACCAATTTATAAGCCTTTCAGATTTCATAGCTTTGAATGCTGTGTTAATAAGCATTGATGTCTATTTTTCAAAGCCGCTTCACATTAGCCAATTACTGAGCAGAGACAAGCAGTACCTTTCCTGTGTTCATTCTTTGGCCCTCAGGTGATGGGCGGGTAAGGCCAAATGCAGCTTTTCTAGTGGGGCACCCTAGATCTCCCTGTAGGTCGCGCCCAACCCAGCTTGTCCCCTAGCCTCCTTTCCTTTCTGAAATAACGTTAATTTTCAGTAGATGGTGAACTACAGATCCTTCTTTGTCTGAATTTCACTTGAAAACTTGCAGATTTGAACTAAGGTTAGAGGTTCCACAAAGATGTGGAAGTATAATCGATAATCTTACCTGGTAATCTGACCGAGTACGAGTTCGTGACTGTGACCAACATAGAACAGAAGAGCGAGCTTCAGCATCTTTCTTCCAATTTCCTACAAAATTAGTTTCTTCCCAGCTGTCCCCACCAGTTCTATATATTTTGGGGGATGCCGATGTTGCAAACAGTGGTTTTAAATTATTCTCAGAATGAAGGGACCCTAAAAAGCCCTTTGAAGCCCCTGCCAAGGGCACTCTTAGTGGTGGGATGACATTATTTTACAGCCTTTTCTTAAAAGGTGCACAGTAAAATGTATGTTGAATTTTTTTCCTCCTCCAAAAGAAACCATGAAATAAAGAACAAGAATGCAAAAGCAATTGTCTGCATTCTGCTCACAAGAGAGGGCTTTTGCCCCTGGAGGACTGTGACTTTCAGGGGTCTTCGTGCAGCAAGCTCCATGATCCTTGTGCAGGCTCCCCTCCCTCGCCCCCCAACTGTGGTCAGCTTTATTAACCTCCTGTTTCTTCCACCTTCCAGAATGGCTGCAGTCCGTCCAGGCCACCATGATCCTGTCCATAATCTTCAGCGTTCTGTCCTTGTTCCTGTTCTTCTGCCAGCTCTTCACCCTCACCAAGGGGGGCCGGTTTTACATCACTGGGGTCTTCCAAATCCTTGCTGGTAAGTTATTGATGATAACGTCCACGTGGGAGGCAGGCCTATTCAAGGTTGTAGAATGATCTGTTTGTAGATGGGTGTGATGCCAGAGTGACTGATGTCTGTGTGTCTACCTATTGGGTGTTTTTCAGGAAGTACAGGAGTGTGCGTGTGGGTGGGTGTGTGCGTGTGCACGTGCATGTGTGTATGTATGCACATGCCTTAGAATCTGAGAACTTTCTACTTATCTGTGGAATAAAGTACCTGGGAAATAAGACTTAGAAACTCTGGAAGGAAAGTCCCCGACCAAATCAGACTTATCACCAGGAATGAAGCTGCATCAGAACACATTATCAACAGTAATGCTGAAGATAATAGTAGATCAAAGGCAGGATCCTGTAGATTACATTATGCCACAAGGAACCATCCCTGCTTCTATATAGGAATTGAACATGCTTGGGGATGCCTAAGGTTGCTCTTTGCTATGTGTCTCCCACCTCTAACCAATGCTGAAGCAGCACTGACAAATCCTTACTCTCCAAATCAAGCTCTGGATTCCACTGAACTTTGATTTACTGTTGTCATCCTCTGGTGTCTTCCCTGGCACCTGTGACAACACATGAGTGTCTCCTTCATTTCCTCCCTACACTGCCTTCAAGTTCCCTTCTTGTAGAGTTATCTACATGCATAATATGTAGAGTCCAAAGCTTCTATTCCAGAGGGTGATAGCTTCCAATTTTATTTCTAGATCTGGCCAGAGTCTTACTTCAGTGAGTCTTATCCTTATGTTCACTGACCGGCAGTTGACTGACTGCAGGGCTCTGGAGAAAAGAAAGAGACAGGTGGAGTGGTGGAGTATAAAATCCAGATTAATAACGTACAGATCCCTATGCACCAGAGGACATCTGGGTACTGTGAGATGGTCTAGATTGCCTTCCTGAGTAGGCAGAGTCCAGCATCCCTTATTTAAGTTAGTTGCCAGAATATCCATGGTCCTGATTCACTACCCTGTGCTCAGGACCAGTCACCAGAAGGTTGAGGAACACACATGTCCTCACTGAGTTAGGTGGATGGATCACGCAGGGCTGGATGGGCTAGCCACAGTCAGTGTTGCATGTTGGGGACCTTTTCTGGAAGCCAGAGTTACCCTTTCCTAGAAAAATGAAGTGAACTGGAGAACCAGTTCTCAAGAAACACATATAGCACTCAGTATTCCCAGTTAGGGGATTTCAAAACCAAAAAGTACTTTACTACTTGTAAAGTTTTATTAGACCAAGTCAAGCCCCTGTGTTGTTTCCAGCTTTGTTAAATTTCTAATTACACAGTGAGTGAGGTGTTATTTCTAGGTATGTTAGAAGCAGTTATCTTTGCCAATTCATTTCTAGAAGTAATATAGAAAACTAGAATGTGTTCTGGGATTTCTATTTTGATTCACCAATTAGATATCAAAAAATGATCATATCCATTGCATTAATGTATCAATAGATGTATCCTCAAGATAAATATAGACTTATGAACCAGAAATTTTATAAAATATTTATATTTGATCTGTACAAGCCTTTTGTTTTATTGATAAAGAGAAAGGATAAATAATACCTGGCTCCTGCAAGGGTGATTGATGTTTACTCTCCTCATACCACATGGATTGAATATAATGAGCACCTCCTTTTATTTAGAGATGCAGAATACACCAACATTTTTTGAGAGTTACAAAATCTAAGGCAGACACTCTGCTTTTCTATTATCTTTCCTTGAATCTGCTTTACAGTGGCTGATCAGTGCAAATTCATGCCATTTGTTAATTCCTAAGTTCCTGAGTGCTTGTGATGAGTAAGAGCCTCAACATCAGAAGGAGCTGAACTAAAAATACTGGACCGAACAGGGCTATGTTGATGTTGAAGGAGCTTCTCAGGGCAGACAGCATCTTCAACTTTATCCCACTGAAAAGTTTCAGCTTTAAATTCTCTGTCTTTTAGCAACTCCATTTTTGGGCAAAACCCGAAGTCCAGAAAAGAGAATCACTAGGTCATATGCTGTCACTGCACTGTGAGTTCAAGTATTTCCATGCAGCCCCAACTCTTAGGTCTCTTCCCAAGTTTATTTACTCATCCAAACTTGCTTCACTGTTTAGATTCGCCTCCCCAACTCAATACAAGCCTTTGGGACTCAGCTATAAAAACTTCTGCACTTTGGAGCACATGATCTGTTCTTCTTTTGTTCCCCATCAGATTAATTGCTTATCTCTCATGAGACTTTTAGTTGTCAGTTTGTGGCTCATACAGAACAGAATGTTATCTTGAATTAGAAATGTTGACTTCAAATAGCAAGTATAATGTATAAATCCTGAAATGTTCTAGCTCCAATCCAAATGACCTGAAAATTAGTCTTCCAGGTTCCTCGGGTCCCTAGAATGTTGCATTTGAACTTGTAGTTTCATAAAATGTTTACTAGAGTGGAGATCGATAAGTCAGGGATGGCACTGAGAGATTTCCTTACTCAATTTAGGATCGCCAGATCCTAAATCACCTTTGTGATATGTGCTTCCCAACACACAACCTATTAGGAAACCAGAGCTAGAGAGAAAATGAATGAGAGGAGAATTGTTGGAGATGTGAAATGGTGATAACCTGAAAAGTCACAGCTAAACATTGAGACACAAAGCAGTAAAGCTAAAACACAACCAAACAAAACCCAAAAAGCAGACAGGAAAGGAGAGAGGGAGGAAGGGCGAGAAGGAAGAAGAAAGTAGTACCACAGCCACTGGGTGTAAGATTTCCCGGAGGGCAGAGTCATCCTCAAAGCGCTAGAACATTTCAAGTGGCGGCCTGCAGATTCTGCTGAGTCTCTCAGGGCTGGGCCCTCTGTGCATAGCTGCCCTCTGGAGGGCCTGGCTGTGCCTACAGAGCATACGTGTCTGTGCAGGAAAGGCGGGAGGAGGCGTGTGGTTCTGGGCTGACTGCAGATTCCGCTGTCTCTGCCTTCTCCAGATGACAGCGCGGTATGTGGTCTTGGATCCTCCTGCTTTGCTGTGTCATCCCTTCTGCATCTCATAATAAGCCTCAGGCCTCACATCTAAGCACCGTCCTTCCTTGATTACAAGCTTAGGTTGGCTGCTTCCTGGAGGTGTGACGAGAGGCACTTTCCTCTAGCTCGGTGATCTTCAATCTTAGATTACATCAGAATCACCTTTTTATAAAGTGGGTGCTTTTTAAAAAATGTCAGTGCCTAGGCTTCACCCCTGAAGAGTCTCAGTTAAAAACTCTTGGGTAGGGCCATTCCTGGGTGCCTCTAATGCTCATCCAGGGCTATAAACCACTGGCATAGCCATTAAGCTGTCCTGAACCCCACTTTTAGCTCTTCTAGGACATTTCCCCTCAGACAGCTAATCCCATTCATTAGCCATATGTCCTTCTAAGCCCTTTCTGAGAGAAGGGCCATCCTGATGCTGTATTTGGATTCTGGAATCATTCTTATGTTCAGGCCCTGGGCCCTCTCTTAGACACTGGTTATCCTTGCCCTTGCTCTGCTGGGTCTATCACTTAGATTTAGACCTGAAGACAAGGGTTGCCTGTTTTGATTCATTGCATCACTTACCCTGGCAATGAGGTCCTGGCATGGCACAGGGAGGCCCCTAGCACCTAGTCTGGGGTGACGGCACAGCTGAGCCCCTGGGCAGACTCACACTGGGATCACGTATTGTTACTGCTTGTGATTGAAAAGAAAAGGTGGTAGAATGAGATTCCTGAGCACGTTGGAGTTTTTCTGTTTGTTTGCTTCTATCTAGGATACATCAAGCTATAGAGCATTGGAGTAAAGGACTTTGGGGGCTGAGAAGAGCACAGCCAGCTCCCTGTTCTGGGTGGCTCATAATTGCCTCCTGCGGTGAGGAGCAAATTAGGGCTGACGTTGCACCTGGTCTTGCCCAGCACAGATTCTAGGGCTGCTGTGGGTGCTCTCTAGGCAGCAGGGGTCACTTGGAGGCTGGGGATGGAAACTGGGCCAGTATCACAGAGAACGGTTTGTGTCAGTCAGACAGAGGGCCCAGTGCTTTCAGAGTAACAGCCCTTCTCGCCCTTCCTGCCCCACCTCGTTGCCCTCAGGACCAAGAGGGGAGAGACAGAGGTGCTCACTCTGCAAACCAGCACCACACAGGCACCTTCTACTGACCGCCTTTGTGTTCTCACTTGACCTGCACTTTCTAGTGACTTCACTCTGCTCCCACTGCAGGCTCTCAAACGAACCACTTTGGCAGAGGTCACTGATGTACACTTTAGGTCATCTGCTGAATCACTCCACTCCTTGCAGTACTGTGGCTACTCACTCTGTGAAGCTGTTTTCACCCTCAGCGTCCAAAGCATCACCACTGCCACCCATTCACCCACCAGGCAGGCATACTGGAGCCCTCTCTCCCCATCCCCTTGTATCCAGTCCACTCTCAGTCCTGCCCAAGTGTGGCAGCCCACACGGGCGGCATGCCCATTTCTTTGCTTCAACTCACAAACACCATTGCAACTGTGCAAAACCAGATGGTGCAGTCCTGACCCTTCTTTCGTCCCCACCCTGCAGCTGGGGTGGTCTTTCCAAAACACACATCTGTTGGTGTTTTTCCTCTGCTAAAGGTGTGCTTCCTGCCAAGCTTCCTCAGCCTGCCAGGACAGGCCCGTGGTGAGCTGTGAGTCTCATCTGACGCTGCCCTCTGTCAGCTAAGATTCATGGTGACCTGCTGGTGCTTACAAGATTCCTGGCTTTGCTGCTGCTCTTCTTTATTCTGGGTCTCCTTTGCCCCCTTTCTTCATCTAGATGCCTCTCACCTATCTTTGGGACCTTGGATACCATCTCCTTGTCAGACTTTTCCAAGTTTCGGTCCAGCACCCAGCTGTGCTCTCAAGGCACCTGGTGCATCCATCTCCCTCTCTTGAGGTCACACCTTATGATGTCAGGATCTTGGAGCTTACTGACATGTCTGTTTCTGCGTGACATCCCTTGAAAGTAGTGGCCATGGCTCATTTGTCTTGGGGTTGTGAGCCCCCAGAACAATGCCTGCACACAGTAGGTACTCATTATGTTTACTGAAGCAAAGACAAGGGACAGAAGGAAATTTAGAGAATTCCTTCTGTCCCTTGATTATTCCTTTCCAAAGGTTCTGGATTCTAATTGCTCACCTGCAGTTGCTAACACTCTTGAAGGGGACTTGAGACCGCCTCCATTTCAAGAGTTTAGAGGGACTTTGCAGGGAGTTATGTCACCGTCCGGTGACAGGTGGAAACTCTCAAGAACTCTTGAACGGCTGGCACTTCCATGTTGTCTGGACAGGGTCAGTGTCCTTCTGCTCAGAGCTGACCCCCCCTCCCAGACTCAGGCCCTGCCCACGGAGTGCCCGCCACTGCCACATCACAGCCGCGCATCTGTAGGGGAGGTGGGGTGCCCCGGTGTCCGCAGCCTCACTTACCTGCACTTTTGGGGACCTTCATAATGCCTGTCTACCTACTGACTGATGAGAAAGTGAGTCCAGCCCACTGATGGGGAGGCCTGCTTGACTCTTTGGGGCTGTGTGTGGCATGGCCCTCGGTAGCAGACAGGCTGCCAGGCATTCTTCTTTATATTCCAGGGCATCTTTGTTGCTTTACATACAGGCAGCCCTGTAGTAACATCGTCCCTAGAACATCAGCCTCCTGGCAACAATTAATCATAAAGTGTGCATTCTCTCTTTGATTTGGTATGTAATCTAAACTATTTGCTTATTGAAATGAAGCTTAAATTTATTCACACCTGAGGTTCTGCTAGGGTGAATGTCCTCTCCGTCGAGTCCTGTAGTTAGTCACCACACTTTGTGTATCTATCCTCTGTCCCTTGTGGTCTGAGAGTGTCTTGCTTGCCAGTGGGATCTGGGCATAGCGGGTCTGCATGATTACCATGGCATTTTTCATGCCAGTGCTGGTTAGACACCCACCCTGTCTGGAAGCCCTGCCCACGCCACAGGCGTGGTCTTCCCCCATCATGTTCCTTTTATAGCCCTACTCTATTCACATAGGTCAGAGATGGCCTACGAGACTTCAGTATTTCTGAATGAGTAATGATGTAAAATATATAAATAGGGCCTCCCTGGTGGCGCAAGGGGTTAAGTCACAGCACTATGAAGCTGTCTACAGCCACTGTAGCAGGAGTTTGATCCCCGGCCAGGGATGGGGGGACCTACGTGGCACAGCAGACCTCTCCTGCCTCGTCCGCTGCTCCCCTCAGCGATGTATTTCAGTCGATCTGCCTGTTCTGCTCCCCACTCTGTCTCTGGTGAATCCTCTCACCTCTTGCGCCTCTGGCCTGTACCCCAGTTCTTGTATGCATAAATAAATCTTTAAATACAAAGTATATACATAAAAATATTTATAATAATAAAAAAGAGTCCTTTGGAAAGATGAACCACAGCGCTATAGGGGAAGACAATGAAGGGTCACAGTGTGTTCCCAGCAGATCAAAACTGCTGCTTTCCTCAAGGGACAACTAGCCAGCTAATGGTTTCTGTCCTGACATCGATGTCTTCATTAGCTCCTGAACTTTCTGTAGGGAGCAGCTCCTGGGCCTGACCCCCACGTAGTTCCAAGACTCTGTGTGGCTTTCTCAATGGGGCCAGTGGAGTGGGAGTTTGCTCCTCAGACTCGCAGGACAATCTTATCAGGGCGGTGAATGTGACTTATTCCCACTTCTGTACTTTGTTCAAACAAAGTTGCAGTGTCCAGTGAAATAGCAGTCCAAATAGCAGTGAGGTTAGATGTAGGTGGTCCGGGGCGCTGGGAGGAATGTCCACAGGAATCCCACACGGCATGTGGATTTATAATGGAGTCACTCAGAGCCTCTCAAAGACCCTGTCTTCAGGAGGGAACAGAGCAGGCCTTGTGCAGCTCCAGGCGGGGCACTGACATCACTGGACCCCCTCCCCACAGAGGGTGCTGATTTTCATCCTGGGCATGGACCGTCACACTTGAACTTGTCTGCCTCCTGACACCCAAGCTGGAGGCTTTTCTTCTCCTTCCCATACCACAGGGTGACATCAGTGAACAGAGGGTAGCCTGGCCTATCTGGGTTCTGATATCCTTTAGCCCTGTTGGGACTTGAGCCCTAAACTTGGGGCACCCAGAACTATTAAAAGGGTCCGGGTAAGGAGCTTGCTTCTGGTAGTCACCTCCCTCTGCACTTTGTTTCCCACTCATATTCTTCTTTCCTCCTTGCTCTCTCCTCTCCCCCTCTTCTCTGTCCTCTCCGTACATTCCTTTGTCTGCCTAGCAGTGCCCACAGGCAGCCCATGCTCCTCGCCCCTGCCCAGGGGTTTAGCA
The DNA here is from genome assembly GCA_019455555.1 of Galemys pyrenaicus. Lineage (NCBI taxonomy): Eukaryota > Metazoa > Chordata > Mammalia > Eulipotyphla > Talpidae > Galemys > Galemys pyrenaicus. The sequence continues at coordinate 3,214,576 of JAGFMF010011456.1, forward strand.
TGTTCTGCCCATCTTCTGCATGGACCCTAATACTTTTGCCATCTGTCCCTCCACGCTTATTGGTTTAGATAATGCTGCCACCAGTTATGGGGTGGCTCACAGGTTTCCAGGGCCTCCCATACCCAACACCTTAGGAAGAGAGGTTTATCTTGCAAGAGAATTCTCACTGTACCCCCTCGGAATTGGTGACAGAGGAAGTGAAATGTGGCAGAAATGGTGCTCTGTGGCTCATGTGTGAGAAATGGAGACCCGTGTCTTCCTGTTCCTATTCTTGGAACTCCTTAATTCTGGAGCGATTCTGACATGTTCATTTTGCAGAGTGTCTGACCTTCCTGCAGCCCACACTTGCTTCTCTCTAAGAAGAGCAGCAGCTGTGTGTGGTGTGTAGGAGGGAGGGTAGAACAGGGAGTGGTGGTTCAGGGGCTGAGGGTCCTGCCTTGGTGGCGTCTGCTCGTGGTGATGCAAAGGACTCCCTACCCACTTCTCTCTCACTCAGCTTGTCCCTCTCCTTCCCCAGGTCTGTGCGTGATGAGCGCGGCATCCATCTACACGGTGAAGCACACAGAATGGCATATCAACTCTGGCAATTCCTATGGCTTCGCCTACATCCTGGCCTGGGTGTCCTTCCCCCTGGCCCTTCTCAGCGGTGTCATCTATGTGATCTTACGGAAGCGCGAATGAGGTGCCCAGACAGTGGGTCTGAGGCTCTGAGCATGCGCAGGGAAGGGAGGCACGAAATCAGAAACCCGAAGAATCAAAAAGAGCTAGCCCAAAATCCCAAACTCAAACCAAACCAAACTGAAAGCAGTTAGGGGGTGGGGGGGGCGGGGGTTAATGCTGATTGAAGATGTATATAATATCTACGGTTTATAAAACCTATTTATAACACTTTTTACATATATGTACATAGTATTGTTTGCTTTTTATGTTGACCATCAGCCTTGTGTTGAACCGTAAAGTAGCTAAGGACCTTGACATCCTAACCGTGTAATCAAGCTCAGTATTTTTGTTTTGTTTTTCGTTTTTTTTTTTGTTTGTTTGTTTTGCCCAGAAATAAAATAACTCCATCTTGCCCCTTCCCTTTCATTTGAAAGAAAATACCTCCCTCCCACCCCACCTCATTTAGAAAACCAAAGTGTGGTTAGAAACCCCGACTGGCCAAAGCCTTTTCTTCCTGGGTGACCAGCGCATCACCCAGAGGCACTCACTGCCCCACACCTCCGCGTGGCGTTACAGCGCGCGCCCCAAACTGGACACCTTGGCAAAAACTCCCGCGTGGCCGCGCGACGCTGCCCTTGCAGGTGGTGTCCCGGTCACGCGTCTCGATGAGAAATCGGTGAGAACAAACCTATGAAATGGTGCTATGTATCTACCATTCCTTATTATCACTAATCATCTAAACTACTCACTGGAAATTCAATTAACAATTTTACAACCTAGAGTGGAGCCCTGAATAATTCTATGTAATATAAATGGTTTATAACCGCTTTTGCACCTAGCTAGGCTGCTGGTATTACTATGAGAGATAAATACTAAACAGCCTTTATCACTCCCACATTTCTCTTACGGTCGGAGTGTCAGGACAAGTCTCTGACCTTGGGAAGATGAGTTCCCTGGGCTCACTCACTCAGCTGGGTCTAGACTGTTCTCTGCCTCCAAGGACTGTCTGGCAATGACTTGTATTGGCCACCAAACTGTAGATGTATATACGGTGCCTTTTTGATGCTAAGACTCCAGACCTTTTATTTTTTTGCTTCGCTTTTTCTGATTTTATATCAACTGTGTGGACTAAGATGCATTAAAATAAACATCAGAGTAACTCGCTGGTCTCACTTTGGTTTTTGTGGGGACCTGGTGTGGCTTTGAGGTGTGCATGGAAAGCGAGATTGAGCTGATGATCAGGGCTGCAGTTTGGTATCGAGGAACCAAAATCTTAGCCTTTTTTTCAGGTTACATGGAGCACATTATGCCTTCCAGAAACGTGGGCAAATGTCTGCTAATTGGAGAGGGCCCTGGAGTTGCAACTAAAATAGAAGCTGTAAGTGCACTGCAAAAGATATGAGTGCCCATTTAACTGAACCCTCTTTTGTGCTCTGTCCTCTGATGACCCACGTGGGGACCACAGAAGCACATCTCATGCTCACCTGCTATATGGGAATGTTGGCACAAGCAGCACAGATCCCTGACCTTCAGAAGGAGGCTAGGTATGACATGGTAAAGAGTCTGCATGGTGGTATCTTGAGACCAGATTTTCATATAATAATTAGTTGGCATCAACTGAGCTCCTGACACTGTCCAGGTTGACTGTGTCATTCAGCTTGATTGCTGGGCTGTGTCTCAGTAATGTATATTTTTATTTTATTAAATCAGCTTTTTATTGCGCCTCCGGAATAGGATGTACTCAGTAAACTGGGCACCAGAGGTCCAGAAACAATGACATCATTCTCAGTCTCAAAAGGTTACATTTTAGTGGGAAGCCTGAAAAAACGGTTTACTATGTTATAATGAAGAGCGCATGAATGAGGCAGCCTGGAAATGAGCCTGCCCTTCTGACCTTACTATTTGGACAAGACTGGACAAACTACTTAAACTCTGAGATTCAGTTTTTCTCATTCACAGATTGAAGATGCCAATACGAAGTTTATGGGATTGAAAAGCATAAGAGGAATAATGTACAAATGATTAGCACAATGATTGGTAGATAGGAAAGCACTATCAGTTGGTGCTTATCACAAGGGTTTTGATAAAGATGTATTAGAAGGAGATAGTGATTATTCTGGGGAATTCTCAATACCCGGGTTGCATGATAGAATCTCCTATGCAGGGGCTGCCCAGGCAATTTGAATTCCTTGTGTCTGGTGGGACTACCTGCCCTGATAGGTGGGTCTGTGATTACAGGGTGCAGCCAGAGATGCCAGGTGACAACTCCAAGCTAGTCCTGTACATTTCAGATTTTAATGTGTTAATGCATCACCTGGGGATCTGGTAAATCACAGATTATAATTCAGTGAGTCTGGGATAGGACTTGAGGTTCTGCATTTCCAAACAGAGCTTGGTGCTGCTGATGCTGTTGGGCCTGGGCACACTTTGAGTAGCAAGGGCCTGGCATGAAACCGTCTTCAGGGACCTCACACTCCTTTTCCATCTGTGATGAAACAGCTTCCTCTGAGGTCCGCGGTAGTGACCAGATGACTCTGCTCTTGGTTAAGGTGGAAACAAAGACCATGAGGTGCACGTAAGATATAGGTGATTAAGATGTCAAGGAATTTCGCTTCACGTGCTTTAAAAACATGCACTTTTATTTATGTATTTTTAACATTTAATCAACACTTAATACAAATAAGAACAAAGAAGAAAACTAAAAGTAACCCCATAGCTCTCCACCCAGATAATACTTTAGATGTTAAATAAAAAAAGCAATATATATCCAGGATCATGACCTATTTTTCCTATAGGGAAAAATAAAACAAAAAGTCTCTATTTTAGCTACTCATCATCTCTTGCCAAAGGTAGCTATAAGACATTCTACTGGTTGTCTTCCAGGAACAAAAGCAAAGCCCACATATCTACATCCATTTATATAATTTTTACAATATACATTAAGCATCTAGAAAGATGCTCAACACCATTAGTTATCAGAGATGCAAATCAAAACTGTAACGAGAGGCCAGTTCATGTTCACGAGGTTAGCTGGAATCAAAAATTCTCTTATTAATGATGTTGGTGAAGTTGTGGAGATATTGGAATCCCTGCAGATGGGAATGTAAATGGTGCAACTGCTTTGGAAATATTCTTCCAAATCTTGTGAGTTCCTCAAAGGATTGAACATAGAGCTACTATATGACTCAGCAATTCCTGTTCTAGGAATATACCCAAAGCCAAGAGCACCTATGACCACAAAGAAACTTGCACAGGGATGTTTAGAGCAGCATCATTTATAATGGGCAAAAGGTTGAAACAACCCAAATGTCCATCAGCAGAGGAATGGATAAACAAAGTGAGTATCTTAGAATAGGACAGGCATGCTACAACGTGATGAACCTTGAAAACCTTGACACTAAATGAAAGATCAGTCTAAAAAGCCTATAAAAGAATTATGTCATATTATATGATTTGATGTTTTTGAAAGTTCAGAACAAGGTAATTTACTGAGACAGAAAGTAGTTAGCAGTTGTTTAGGGTAGGAGAACATATGTGTGGGACAAGGCATGGTGGTAGGGAGGGGAGGAGGAAAATACAGACTTGTAAAAACTGATGAGAGCAATCTTTCCTTCTGAGGCGATAAAAATGTTCTAAAATTGACGATGATGGTTGCATATCTTTTCATAGATGTGATTACAAAAAAATCAATGATTATATATTTTAAATGGGTCCATTGTACTGAAGAATTCTATTTCAATAAAGCTGTTTAAAAAGTCAAGAGGGCCTCCTGGTGGCACAGGGGTTAAGGTCTCAGTTACTGTGGAGATCCTAGACTGGGGAGGTGACTCATGTGGTGTAGCAGACTTCTCCTGCCTTGCCTGCTGCTCCCCTCAGCAGTGTATTTCAGTAGATCCTCCTGTTCTGCTCCCCACTGTGTCTCTGGTGAATCCTTTCAGCCCCCTCCTTTGTCTTACACACTAATTCTTGTGTCTTCTCCAAGCATCCCTAATTCTCTCAAGCTAATTTCTGTGAAAAAAGTCCACTCCTTTTATTTACTTGTTTATTTTTTGATATGGGTTATTATTTTTTAAAGGGACAAGACTTTTATTCCTTCTGAGCAATCATAAAGCAAAACAGGACATTAGAGATGAGCGCTTGACGTGCATTTCTTCACTAACAGAATCTTGGGTTTTCCCATGGGATTGTTTTGATGATGCTGACTTTTCATCCTTGAACTCTTCTGAGAAATATTTCCATCTTAGGAATTTGTAGAAATGGAGATTTTGATTAGAAACCTCTGCTTCTGGCTATGCGTTCAGATTTTAGAGTGCGTCCTGTTAAAATGGCAGAGCAGTGAAAGGTGATGTGCTCAGAAGGTTTGGCCCTGTGCCTTTCTCTTCCCTCCAGGACCTGGTGCCCTTCAGATCTTAGTAACTTTGAACTCAGACTGCTCAGGCTTTCTGCTCTGTAGGGTAAATGAAGTTGGTCTGGCTTTCACAGTCATTGGCCTCTGTGACTATCTCCTGCGGCCTTGATCTTTTTAACATGGAAGGTGCGTGTGTGAGGGGCTTGCGTGCCTGACTATGGACACCTGAGCATGGGTGTGTGCACATGTACCGGTGTGCACAGCTGATCCTAGAGGTCAGGGATAGAAGGGCGGTGTGACTCAGCACTGGCTACAGACGTCTACAGAGGAATGGCTATGAGAGGAAGAGCGGAGTGAGGGGGCTAAGAAAGGAAGAGACCACGAGAGAGTGCCAGAGAAAGCCCAGAGGAAAGATCACAGAGAGATTCACAGGAGACTCAAGTTGCTGTTTCCCCTACTTACCATTTCAACCTGTGAAAATGATGCCAAGACTCCAAAATTCTCCTTCAAATCACTAGAGTTGACAGTGAAACTACTAACCTGGGATGGTTGCAAAACATGCTCATAGCACCCACTTTCAGGATAAGTTTTCAAACTCTTGGATTACTGCTTACTCATTGGCAAATCCCTCAGGGGGGAATTCAGAAAGAGGGTTGTGTTTGCCTCAAGCGTGTCCTCATTGATCTGCTGGTTCCTCACTTCCAGGTGGTCTTGTTGTCTGTTGAGGTATGTTTTGCCTTTTTATACAGGTCTTCTGGTACTCCTCAGTCAGAAGAACTGACTTTCTATCATTTTCTATAAGCAATTTTACAAAAAGGCCCTTTGGCTTTAAAAACAAAGGTTCAGTATTTATTTTGAAAGACATCATGCTAAATTTATAAATTAATTGGGAGAAAATGGATGTATTTCCAAGCAGCTACAGAGTACATGTAAGCTCCAGTTATTTAGTTCCTTATTTTCACTTCAGTAACATGTTTGTTTTCCTTATCTAGGTCACAGACTTTCATATTACATTTTATTATGAGCATTTATGTGCTTCATGGCTTTTTTGAATCGAGGTTGGCCTTTGTATGGTATTGTTGTTTATTAATTTTTCTAGGCCAGTTTTACACTTGTTTCCCTCATTGAATCATCTTGAATAGTATTGAATATTTCTCCAGCAGATTATCTTGTCCTTTCACAGAAATAATCAGTGTTAGTGGGCAGACTGAGGGGTACCCCAGTATCCCCAAACTTGTACTCCCTAAAAGGGTCTGGTCATCTTTGGGCACAGAGACAAAACAGACTTAATGGGAAGGAATTTTAATAGGATTAGTGTGTGAGAGGGAAGAGAAGAAAGGATAATAATTTTCCAATAAAACCAATAAGGCAATTTAAAAAAATAACTGTATAGAGAGGAAGAAGAGGCATAATACCTTTTCTTTTTTCCATTTTTGCCTATGCTGTTGTAACAAAGACATCTCCATAAAAGGGAGGTATTGTATTCCCTACCCATTTAATGAGGGACTGAATTGAATGGCCAGATGGGTAAATGTCCAGCCTAAAGCAGGGCCACTGAGCGCAAAAGCTTGCCACAAGTCTAAGACGTATTCTAGTGGGGAGCCACTGGAAAGGGGTCAGGCAAGTCTGGGGTGAAAGGAGAAAGTGAAAGTACAAATCAAGATAACAGCTGCCATAGACAGCCTCCCCACGGGTCTCTCGCTCATACCTCTTGTCCAAGTTTCTTCTTGTGTCTCCTCCACAGGTATCCTTTCATGTCCCCCAAGTCTTCAGTGCAAGTCCAAAGCTGAGAAGCAAGTGAGCCCCTCTTCTCCGCATGTCTCTCACATCTGTATCCCTGAGCCCTATAGCTTCATCTGGCCACTCAATTCAGTCCCTTGTTAAATGGGATAGGAAACATGGTACCTACCGCTTTAATGGAGATGTCTTTGTTACATCAGCATAGGCAAAAATGGAAAAAAATATGCCTCTTCCTCCTATCCTATACAGTTATTTTTAAAAATTGCCTTATTGATAATCTAGAACTTCTAGAACTGTGAGAGTAATAATAGCTGTGAAAGTAGACAAGATTTTTTTTCTGAATTAATTGGGCATATTAGCACCAATACTTAAGTTATTTATTTATTTTTAAAAGACTTATTTATTTATGCATACAAGAACTGGGATACAGGACAGAGGTGTGTGGGGTGGGGTGAGAGGACCCATAGACAGAGTGGGGAGCAGAACAAGCAGATCTACCAAAACACACTGCTGAGAGGAGTAGCTGGTGGGGCAGGAGAGGTCTGCTGAGCCATGTGTGTCTCCTCCCTGGCTGGCAGCAGGGATTGAACTCGGGCTGCAGTGGCTGTAGTTTGCTTCGTAGTGCATTGCCTAACCTACTATGCCACCAGGGAGGCCCAATACTTAAGTTATTTAAACATAATTTATTTCTTGAGTCTCAGGAGGAATTTCTTGATTCTCAGGAGAAATTTTAACAGAAGCTTTATTTAAATGCTGTCAATTTTTTTTTTCAGTCTTTATCAAGAAGACTTAATTTTTTTTCTATTAAACAATCACTCTGAGAAATCTATCAACAGTTTTCTTAATACTGAATCATGAAATATTGTTAATGAAATACAGACTACCTTTTTATGGGGCATTTTTCTTTTGACATGTTGGGTTAATTTTGCTAGCATTTTATTAAGATCTTTTTAATGTTTCTATTATAAATGATATTGATTTTTAAGTTTTTTGTGTATTCTATTGTAGGTTTTATTCTTCCAGATAGATTATGGCTGTTACATAAATAGAGACTATACTATTTTTAAGTGTGTATGTAAGGGACTTATACTTAATATAGGCATTATTGGTTTTTCAATATGTATGTGATAGAATGTAGCAAGGGAAATTTCCCAGGTGCATAGTGATCTTATCAACTATAACATCCTGGGAACCTCAAATTTCTATGATTTTTTTTTTTCTGTTTAAGTATTGTAGCTCTTAATTTATTTTGATAATTTGTATTTTTTTGGAAATTATATATTTTCTTCAGATTTTCAAATTCATTTTCATAAAATTATATAGACTGCTAATAATTATTTTAAACACATTGCATCAACTTTCTTATTCCTGACTTTGCATATTTGTGTTCTCTTAATCTTGGCAGGGGCTTATTGCTTATTTTCTTAAAATTTTATATTTATCAATTTCACATCTTCTTTTTATTCACTAGGACTCATTTTTCTTGCTTTGCCCTTTCATTGACTTTATTATTTTTTATTTTTGCCAACCTTCCCTTCAATTTCTAATAATCTCTTATTAATAATGAAAGCCTGATATTTGTTTCGTAAAGAATTTTTATAGCTCTAGCTCTTTCTGGATTATACTTTTTACACTCTAACATGACCTTAGTTGCTCTTTAAAAATTACTTGATTTCACCCCCATGTTGCTTATAAGATTTAGTCTATATCCTTATACATACTAGGCACTTAGTAAAGATTACATGAATAAATGAGTGGGAAATGATTCCACTGCAGATACCAATGACTTCTAATTTTCAATACTACATATAAAAACTTTTTGCCAATTGCTAAGAAATAATAAAAATTCCTGTAGAAAAAATGAGTGAATTTTATAAGCAAGGTATTTACTAATAAAAAATTATAAAAAGCTAACCATGAATCAAAGATTACTAATTAAAACAACAAAATTCTATTCCAGAGAGTCTACTAAATTGGAAAAGAGAAACTAATATATTGTTATATAGCCTGTCCAGGTGATAATTTGTTAATATGCATCAAAATGATTACAGATGAAAATTTCTTTGACCTAACAAATTTATATTTTGGGTTTCAGTCTAAGAATAATCAAGGCCATGTGCTAAGATTTACCTTCAAGATTTTCACTTCAGATTTATGTATTAAGAAAAACTTAGTAACAATAATAAATAACAAAGGACTATTTCAATAAATTAAAGTACCAGAGTCACTGAAAATGTTGTTGTAGGAGATGTTTATCAAAATGGAAATATAATCACAGTGCACTGTAAAATGAAGAAAGCTAATTATAAAATAATGTGTCAATGTAATTCTACTTAGTTCACTTTAACACATTTTAATTGATTATCTGGAAACATTTCTTAGTTTCCCATCAGGGTGTTGTGCAAAATGTCATTCTCTTCTCTCTTTGGCTCCTTTGGATCCTCTCTTTTACCAAATTAAAAATAACCATAACAACAAAGAACATTCTCTGTGAGCCTATTCCTAAGATTTTTAGTATCTTTATATACGTGTGTATATGTGTGTGTATTCATCTTTAAATAATTTTATAAATTATTTATAGTTATTTATAATTTATAAATTATAAATAAGTAATTGAGTGACTTAGCTCCAAAAATATTGGGAAGGTTTTCATTATCTCTGTAGACAGGCAATATCACTTGAGAAAATTAAATTATGGGTGTTTTTCTTGTTACCATTACCAAATAGACAATTCAAGAGGTTGCGGGTTTCAAAATTGGTGTCCAGCAGGGGGAGCCCCTGCTTGGGTAATAGAGTGGAGGAACCATTTTCTTAGTTCCTTTTATCTTCGGTCAAACTTGTAGATTAAAGATTTGATTAAAATTAATGTTAACATTTTTTCCAACTCCAGCTAATCGTGTGCATTAAGTACAAGCATTCTTTTGACTGGAATGAACCAAATTTCTGTTTTTATCTCTCTTCCCTAGGGTAGGAGTCTCCCAGAGGTCAGGATCTGTAGTTTAGTGCCCGGTAATTGACCGACCGTGAGTCACCTGAGAATGTTTGGAAACTCTTCCATCTGTCCTAGGGGCTTGCTGGTCCCACTGCACTTATTTTGCTGGACATGCTTATTAACAGGCTAAGAGCCTGTAAATGGGAGTCTGATGTGCATCTTGGAACCACATTCACCCAAGCTTTCTTAACTATCAGATTGTTTTAGATGAAACTTCTTCAGTTGAGTAAAGTGAAGAGTATTGATCCTTGGTAAGATGGTACCAAAGCCTCGGCCTGGGGCTCATCTATTGATAGTTCCTGGAGAGGTGGAGCAGTCTGAGCCTTGCCTGTGGAATTCAATGAAAATGACTTCTTAATGATTTCTCTGAGTTAGGGGGAGAAGAACGACTTTCATACATTCAGACCTGTGGTTGTCTCCATAATGCCAGACACTAGTGATTATTCACTTTTTCCTTGTATAGATGGGCCAATTTTAGGAACTGGTCTAACTTGCTACTAAAAATCGTGTAGTTCTAGAAAGCCAAGTGGGTGTTTATGTATATGCATATAATATAATGTATATGCAGTAGATTAAGAGGCTAGGGTTCAGAATCAGGTACCCACCATTCCAGTCCCAGCTTTCACTTACTATCTAACTTGAGCATATTGTCCAACTTCTCCAAGACAACAACAGAACTTGCAGAGCTGGGTGTCAAATGACATATCCAGGCAATAGTGAACGGCTCATATGTGAGAGGCATTGGTATTGTTCTTATTAGGACCAGTTTGTCTTTTGGTGTCCTTAGTTTTTTCAGTTAAGTCTGTTAATGCTTTTCCTCATTCCTCCCAACCCTGCTTCATCCTTCCAGTTTGTCAGACACATAATGAAGCAATTGTTATACCCAACACACTGCAGACATTTTTTTTCTGCCCATTCCACAGCCTGTGTGTATTTCTACATCTTGTATTAATGGGAATTAAGGAGTACCCATACTGTTCTCTTTGCAAAACTCTGGGAGGTGGGGGGTGGGAAGTGACATAGCTGGGAGAAGGATGACAGAAGGTGGAAACAAAAGCTCATTTTAGCTGTTGAGAAAAATGTCTTAGGAAACAAAATCCACAAACCCGGCACCCAGGACCAAAGCAGCAAAGACACTTCCTATAATGATGTTTTTCCTCATTACAAGGCATGGGGAATTTTTTTTTAATAAGTGTGTGTTTAATATAAACTAAAGAAATTAACATAACTCTCGATATCAAAGTTCAGATTTTTAATCCATGTATTCTGGACTGATTTGACTACTTTAAATTGGTCTCTGTTTATTGATCTTCACCAGATTCTGATTCTACAAAGGGAAAGGTCACTGTTGTAAAGCCTCATTTTTTTCACTATTGATTTTGTTCTTTTCTCCTATCATGCTTTATAGAATTTGCCCCATGAGTGGGAGAAAGTTCCAGATGTCTGTTCTGGTGGAGATAATAAAACAGAGTTTGTAATAGAAAAAGTTGTTAAGTTGTGGGATCATTTGGCTCCATCTCTTGGAATGAGAGTAGGAAGGCTACTCTGTGATTTAAATTTCCTTCTTGAAGCACAGGAGACATTTCAGTATGAGCTGGAAGGACTTGTGATTACAAAACCAAATAGCTGTTTTCAGGGAACTTTAGAGTATTCCAATGCTGAGGAAGAATGGGTTCAAAAGACCAAGACCAACCGAACACATCTAGCTGTCCCCCAACTACCACTTGCTACCTCTTTCTAAAAATGAAGTGTTGAAACAGCGAGAGAAGAAATGACTGCTTCCCTTTTTGCTGCTATCAATGGAAGCTTCAGCCTTTTGTTGTAGGTGGGTTGCAGTGTTTGAAGAGTTAAAATGACCTTTGTTTCTTTGCATTAAATACTGACCACAGATAAATTTTAAAGAATTCTCAAGTGGTCTAGATCTGCACCCCTACTTACAGGACCCACTAACCACTAGTGGCTAGCTGTTGAGCATTTGAAATATCACTCATGTGACTGAAGAAACTGAACTTTTAATTTAATTCACAATATATTTAAGTACAATGTTTCTGTATTTTCATTGCATGTTGAAATGATAATATTTTAGTTATATTGGCTTAATTATATATTTTGGGCATCTATCCAAATATGAAACCATCAATGAAAAAAAAATAGTTCTACAATGTTTATTGCAGCACTATTTACAATTGTTAGGACAGTCTAAATGCCCACTGAGAGGCAATTTGATCAAGAAGATGTTATATACACAATATGGAATACTATACAACCATAAAGAAAATGAAATACAACAATTTAAAGCAAAATGGAAGGAGTTTGAGGACATTAAGTATAGTAAAGTCAGTCAGAATGACAAAGGCAAATACTGGACATTTACATATTAGATAGATGATTTAAAAAAGTAAAATGTAAAAAACAGAAGATATTAACAAGGGGAGTTGTCTGAGGTTAATAGAAGTGTGGGGAGGTGAGGACAGGGTGCTATAAGGAAAGGTATGTTTGGGGAGGAATTTTTGTTAATATTTTTTATTCCATTTGAATCCTTCAGGGTTCAACTAGAGAAGCATGTCAATAGGAGATGATAGATAGATAGATAGGTAGATAGATAGATAGATAGATAGATAGATGATGGATGGATGGATGGATGGATGGATGGATGGATGGATGGATGGTTGGATGGGTGGGTGGGTGGGTGGGTGGATGGATGGATGGGTGATGGATGGATGGATAGATGGATGGATGGGTGATGGATGGATGGATGGATGGATGGATGGGTGGACAGATGGATAAATGGATAGATAGATTGCAGCTAGAGGCAGATTTATTACAGAGAATTGGCTCAGATGATTGGTGTGCTAAGCAAGTTTGACGTCCAGAGTTCATAAAGTCAAGAAGAGATGACCAAGAGCAGCCTAGAGCCACACAAACATAACACAAAGTTGTCTGTAAACAGTAACAAAGGAGAGCAATTATGGACTCAACTGTTGTTTGTAGTCTGATCCAGGGCCTACTTAAGCCTTTTAAAAAAAGCTTCAACTGATTAAATTATATCCACTAGGATAATCTCTTTTTCCTAAAAATGCATGATTAGGGAAGTCTGGCAATATGAAGACAGAATAAAGACATGATGTTCCTTTCTCTACCTACTTACTCACAACTAAACTGCTGTAAAATAAAGCTGAAATATGGAGGCCTCAAACTAACAAGGAGGTGTTTAAACATTTAATATTGCTTATAATTCTTCAAATAAAATATTTGAGTGGCTTTTTAATTACTTCAATTACTGAATATCTCTGGATCATATAGAATACAGGTCTCTTCTACTAACAAAAAGTAATACATTCCTAGTGGTATGACTTGTTAGGTTATTTTTTTGGGTCTGGGAATGCTATTACTATGAATTTACATGGTTTTATTTTTTTAGCATTTTCAGACTCAAAAAATAACCTACCAAATCATACCAGTGAGAAAATTCTACTTTTGGATAATGCAGGGAAAACTATAGTAGCATTTATCCAGGTGACAATTGTCCAGTAAAGATGTTGGGTGCTTAGGGTAATGGCTTTAGACGTTTTTTTACAGAAGTCGAGACTTAGTGGCTTTTTAAAGGCTCTTAATGGTGTTGTGGATTATGTAGTCATCTAACTTTCCTCTTTTCCTCCAGAGAAGAAGGATATTTAGAGAAGAACAGAATATAATAAACCCTCCCTTTCATAGTCCATTGGATATGGCATTCATTCTTTCCCTTACAAACACCTCTTACTCCTATGTCTTTAACACGCATACAAAGTTCTACACCAATACAGTCCCTACAAACCTTATGGACTTTGTTCTGCCATTCCCTTTACTCCTTCTAGTCCATCCATAATGGTCATCTGACTGTTCCCCAGAGATAGCAAACAAACTCAGTCCACTCTACTTGCTGCTGTTTCTACCTGAGATTCCCTGAATGCCCAACCTTCATCTCAGTTTTATGTAAGTGTCACCTTTTAGGAGAAGTGTTCAATGATGAAGACTCCTTTTTTTTTTAAAGGTTTTTTTTTAATTTATGCATATAAGAACTGGGGTGTAGGCCAGAGGTGTGGGAGGTGAGAGGATTCACTAGAGACTGAGCAGGGAACAGAACAGGCAGAATGACTGAAGCACTCTGCTGAGGGGAGCAGGGGGTGAGACAGGAGAGGTCTGCTGTGCCATGTGGGCCAGCTCCATGGCCGGGGATTGAACTCATGCCACAGTGCCTGCTCTATCTTTTGCTTCATTCTTCTTCTTGGGTAATGTTTATTACTGACATTTCATTGAGTGCCCTGTATTTATTTATATACTTGTCTTTACTTGAATAAAGCCTTATCTTTGCTTATGACTGCACTCCCTGTGCACAAATGATGCTGAATAAGGATTTGTTGAGTGAGTGAATGACAACTGATGGTTCCTCTTCCTCAATCACTTGGCAGCACTTACCACTCAATGCAAGACAACTATACGAGGAAAAAATGAAAGAAATGTATGAGCCTAGGCTCTTAGTGAGATATTATGGGTTGGGTAGACAGATGTTTACTTAGAATCTCTGTAGCATGCTTACAATTTGACCTAAATTCAAACTAGTGTGGTACATCCCAAAGAGAGAAAAACGTGTCACCATGCTGGTGTTCCCACATATTGTTTCTTTGATGATGCATGTGAAATTGATATGAAAATCTGAACCTACAAAATAGATCAATTAAAGGGTGACTATTTGCATTACAAAAGAATTCTTTTTAGTACAAAAGGATTAGCTCAGGGTTCCTTTAAATAGCATCTCTCCCCAGTGTATAAAAGTGTTTATTTATAGATCATTAACTACTTGACCAAGATGCCTCAGGGCAATGCAGCTCAAAGACAACTGGTCAAGAGGCCCTACCAGTGGAAGATCAATTCAATTTGAAGACAAAGTGTCTTTGAACTGAAACATAAAGTCAATGGGGGAAGAAGGTTTATTTGCCCAAATCTGTTTTATCTCAGTTGGGAACACATCTACTGGGGTGAGCTGCATACCTGTGTGCTCCCGTTCATGTCCAACCAAGGTAGATTCATCCTCCAGTCTGTGAGGCTCAAGTCCGAGGGTCATGTCTATGTTTGGCCTCCTTTAAGTTGTGCTTTAATTAAGAGGTAAAATTATTAAAGTGGCAGATGTTTCTAGCCCGAGGACCTGGGCCCAGTTATAGCAAGCAGATGGTCTCAAGCAAGAGAGCATCCTCTAATGAAGAAGCATTTGCAATTCATGAGCATTCCCGATGTCCATTTCTCTCACTCGCCAATGTTCTGCTTGTCAGGGGTCCCATTGTGTGGCCCGGGCGCATGATGAATTAGGCAAACCCCTTCTGGTTTGGGACATAGTCTTGCACTGATGAAAATTAAAAGTATGATCTCCCAGAAGATCAAGAGATCCTGCTCTCCAGAGTGAAGACTTCTCTTGCCCTTTCTCTTATCTGTTGGTGATCTGACTGAGTCCTCATTTACATCACAGGCCCTACCCAAAATATGACATGATCTTAAGGACCCAGCGCTGTGAAAGAACTTATGTGCTCCTTCATTTGATGCTTGAAACTTTCACCTTGGAATTGACCCTAGTCACATCTGGGGCTCACTTTGATCCTTTGCTGGGAGGATCGACCAACAGAGACTCAGGAGGGACTATTACTTGCAGGCAAAATATTCTGGCTAGATCCAGATAACTTAGATTCTATTTTTGATGCCTGTTGTGACATGTGACAAATTACACACACAAATAGTGAATCTTAATTTCTTCATTTTTCTTTATTCAATGAGTAGTTATCAGCTGAGAAAGGGGTTATAATCAAATTTGCTTTTCTGACAAGAGAACAAAGGGTCAAATGAGATAAATTAAAGGTCATCATGTTAAAGTAATACATTGATAATATATTAATTTAAGGGTCAATAGTTGCCATGGGCAGCAATCAGAAACACATTTTGGACATAAATACATAGAAAGCTAAATAAAGCTAAAGAACAACAAAAATGATGGGCTTCACATTCATTTATTGTATTTAATGTTTTATCTTTTAAAAAAAACCTCTGTATGTAAACAATCACCAGTATTTTTTATGAAAGAAATTTGAGATATTACAAGTCTAAGTTCTTATACTTTTTTATAGTGCTCATCAAGTAGGGGCAAAAAAAAGAAGAGGAAGCAGGCTTGGCCTTGCTCATCAAGTTGATGCACTGGCTTCTGTTCTTCTCTTCCCTCTTAGCATGTGTGTCTACCTCCTGGAACCCTATGCTCCCCCTCTTCTGAGTTCTTGGTGTCCTGGCATTGCCAGGGGATCCTTTGTGCAATGCTAATGATGGAAACCTTCTTTTGGCAATGCCCTGACTAAGAGCTGTATCACTCTTGTAAAGAAGGAAAAGTGATTTTTTTCCCTCTACCTTTCTGAGCTCTCAGCTGAGAAGCCTGCAATGAAAGTCAAATTAACAAGAGAAAAACAGAAGTTTACTAGCATGTCTACCTCTTGTAGACATAGGAGATTCACAGGGAAAAATGAGAAACTCTGGAAGTGACTTAGAATTCAGACTTAAATATCATCTTTATAGGAAGGGGAATGTAGGCCTCTTAGGGTAAGTGAGTTTTAGGAAACATGAATGTGGATGCATCACAAGATGAGATTTATGACAAATTGTGTCTGTGTGTGGTGCCACTTCTTGTCCCCTCTCCAGGGTCAGTCTTCCCTGGTTGCTGGAAGTGCTAGCAGGGGATCATGACAACTGAGCTTTGGAAGAGCTGTTTTAGGCAGATAAGGGAAATCCAGCTGAATCCAGGATGCATCTTGGGTTTCAGATATCTCAGTGCACCAGTCAGACCCTGCATATCATATTTCTTCAGGACACTAGAGCAGTGGGTACTAAATATCGCCCCACAGGTGACCCATATCACGAAGATGATAAACTCCTTTGCCTTTATTCTGGTGTCCAGGGCTCTGAGTTCCACTGGACCAGAGGTGCAAAGTCACTGCTTGAGAAACATCTTTAACCCCATCCTGCAGCTTGTACCATCTGAATCATTCCGCTGTCACTGACTGCTTTCTTTCTAGTCCATAGGTGAGAAGGTCCAAGAAGTTGAACTCTCAGTTAACTTCGAATACGCTGAATTAAGTGAAATGATATTAGAAATTTCACTTCACTAATCAATCTATGTGAATCTGGATTTATACATCTTAATTGGACTAAAATCAAAATAAAGCCTCAAAACATAGCATAAGGTAAAGATCTTAAATGGAAAGACTTGTATCAAGAAAACAATCACCTGTGATGCAGCACCATTAGATTGCATTCTGAGCTGCAATTTTAGTGTGTTAGTATTTTTCAAATGTATCCTCCCCACTTCTCTGCTCTTTCTGATATGGCCACATAAGATTGACAATTGTCTCTATTTGGGGGGCAGGAATGTCATATATTATGACATTATTTTTACTTGTAGATTTTTTCTTTTTTTAAATTTCATTTTATCATTATTTTTATATGAAGTGAAAGTGATGGTAGAATAGCAACTTAAAAATAAAAGTTCTGTCATACCAAAATAAAGCAACTGTAGTGACCATTGCTCCAGTGGGTTCAGCAGAACTTTCCTGTCTCTCTGTCCACCTTCTCCTGAAAGTTTCTGGCAGCCTCCAAAGGGTAATGGTCCTGGGTGCTCTCTCCTGTCCAGGAAACAGACAATATAGCCAAAAAGAACATTTTCCTGTGGCAGCCGCTACTTGCTTTCCTTTCTTTTTTTTTTTTTTTTTTTAAAGATTTATTTATACATGCAAGAGCTGGGGTACAGGCTAGAGTCCAGGGAGGTGAGAGGATTCACTGGAGACCAAGTGGGGAACAGAACAGACAGACTGACTAAGACACACTGCCGAGGGGAGCAGCAGGCAAGGCAGGAGAGGTTTGCTGTGCCATGTGGGTCCCCTCCCTGGCTGGCAACAGGGATAGAACTCGTGCTGCAGTGGCTGAGGTTTGCTTCATAGTGCGTTGCTTAACCCACTGCGCCACCAGGGAGGCCCTGCTACTTGCTTTCCTTTCTTACGCCCCAATGTAGGGCTCTCTATTCTTACAAATGTCTGTGTATTTGTTTCAAATGTTATATTTTTAGTCCTAGATTTTCCATTCCAATCTTACTATTGTTTTTCTGCTGAAAATTACCATCTCTTTGTTCATGGCAAATTTATGTTCATTTACTTCCTGACTCAAATATCTGGGTGATTATTTTGTCTCTTCAGAATGAGTATTCTCTTGTGTGGGCATTTTCTTTTTCTTTTTTTCATATATCAAATAATTTTGAAAGTATCCCAGACACTATAAATATGACGTTGTAGAAACTCTGGATTTTTAAAATATTCACCTGAAGAGGATTGATTTCTGTTTGTTTTAGAAGACAGTTTATTTGGTAAGACAAAAGCTGCAAATTATGTCTCTTGGGTAGCAGCTCCATTTTCAGTTCAGTCACTTTATTCTTAGCTACATGTGCAGCATCTAACCCATACATGTGTGGCTTGGGAAGTAGCCAGAACTATGAACCAAGTATATACACAGACTTTGGGGCTCCCTCTTCTGGTTCTGTCATTTCTAAAGTTCCTTCCTCACTTTTCAGTGCTTGTGGTTTCCTCCAACTCTATTCCAGTTCTCTAGGCCAAAAAATTAGAAGGCTTTCCATGAAAGTGTTAAGTCACTACACATGGTGAAAATGTGGGGGTTTTCTTCAGACTAGAAGTTATGAAATGGGAAAAACCCAGTGTTGTTCCCATCTGTCACAGGTCATATGCCTGCTTCTGGTCTCTCCTGGGCTTTTAAGTAGTTGGAATTTTTTTTTAAATTCTTTAGTTTTTACTGTGTTTTTTTGTTTGTTTGTTTTTTGGTTTAGACTTCTTTCTGGTTGTATTCTGCCTGTAACACTTTTTTTTTCTGCCTGTAATATGTTCTACATGTGTTATCTCATTTAATTCTCCCAACAACCCATTAAGTAGTATTATTGTCCTTATTTTTAGATGAATAGACTGGTTTAGATAAATTAATGAACTGGCCTAAGGCCATGTGACTAACAAGTGGCAAAGTTAGGATTCATATCCAGAGTTTTCTGATTCCAGACCTGATTCATCCAATAAGAACTGAGTCCCATCAGAAGTGGAAACCATTTCTATAATTACATAACATGTAGTACCAGTGTTCTTAGTTTCAAATAAATCCAAGATGATTTTAGCAAATTCAAGCTGGATATAGCTATAGTGAACAATTTCAGTGCATTAATTTCTAGGGATACATAATAAAATACCACAGACTGGGTGAACTAAGCACTGGGAGGCCATTTTTTCACAAGTCTGGATTCTGGAAGTCCAGAATCAAGGTATTGGCAGCTCCAATTTCTCCTTGGTCTGCGGGATCCTTCCCACAGTGCCTGCACGTGAACCTCTGTGCTCCCCACCTGTCTCTTCTTCTAAGAATGCCAGTTACACTGGACATAGGCCCACCCTAATAACCTCCTTTGAAACTTAATCATCCCTTTAAAGACCATTTTTTCCCCCCAAATGCATTCACATTTTGAGGTAGTGGGGCTTAGGATTTCAATATATGAAAATGAAGAAGTCTGGGGATATAATCTTTCCATAATAAATAACCTTATCAATTCTCCCAAAAGGCCAGGGACTAAGAATCAACTACCAGCTAAACAACTACCACATTCAGTAGTATGAAACCAGTGCCATGAAGACACTGAGCACAGGGACCTCAACTATTTCTTAAAGTTGGACATTAGACACAGTCTAGAGAAACCAGTAGCCTCTTTGCACCTACAACCTGCACCAGAGTGGCTTGCAGTTGGTGCTTTTGCACCATGAAATCCAAGTAATAACTAAATATTCTTACAACTGAAGAGTATCTGAAGCTTAGGTCATGTGTTTGTCCTCACTACTAGGGTGTCTGGGAAAGTGAACTTCTGACTTCTACCCAGGGGAACACAGACAAAAATGATGCAGATGTTCCCAAACATAAGAAATAGCATGCAATTTCTGGGTGGCCAAGTAAAACAAAAAATATGTGTCTCATGGAACAATTGCATGAGGACAAAATGATTTTGACAAGTATTCCCTGGTCCAGAGAGCATAATGATAGTAATGATAACCAAGATTTACTAAGGATTTTAAAGTGCTAAACTTTTTACTTGTGTTATCTCATTTAATTCTCCCAGCAACCCATTAAATAGTATTATTGTCCCTATTTTTAGATGAATAGCTGAAATTTAAACAAATTAATAAACTGGCCTAAGGCCATGTGACTAACAAGTGACAAAGTTAGGATTCATTTCTAGAGTTTTCTGATTCCAGACCTGATGCTTACAAACACTGTAATACACTGTTTCTCTCGGTATAGAAATGGAAAATCCATGGGGAAAGAACTGATCAGATAAATGACAAGCCACAGTCAAAAATGAGAGAAAGAAATTTACTTCAATGAGCAAATTAAATAGCATACATATTGTCAAAATTAGAACACTTTCTAGAAAGAAAATTACCCAGGAAATTCTAAGGAAAAATGCTTGTGAATCAAAAATTCTAATCAATGTGAAGTTACAAGCTCATAATACTCTTCCTATATGCTTGAATATAAGTTTTCAAGCAGTAAGTTTTATAGTTAAATAGGAGATTGAAAAAAAATAAAAATTAAGACTAGGAAAAAATATTATAAATCATATGAGGCCAGTAAAACCAATGAATAATAGAAACAATTCTCATTGACATCATAAAACTACGAAAGTATAAAAAATATTTTTTAAAATGAGATGTTACATAATTAAAAAAAAACATGTTTAATAAAACATTACCTAAAACACCTGTTTATAACCAACACAAATATGAATCGAGAGGGAAGATTAGAAATAAAAGCAAATTGCACTTCACATCTTAAGAGCAAGTCATTTTAATATTAGTATATAGGAAAACTTGAAATATGTTAAAATGATGTAGAAAAAAAAACCCAGAAGTTACCAACAGTAACATAATAAATATTTGTATAATGTAAAAAAAAAATGTAAGTAAAGAAAAAAACAAAACAAAACATGTTTTAGATAAAGTCAGGAAAAAAGACACTATAAAAGAAATTTGACACATTAATGTCAAAATAAGAGATGAGGCAAGGCAAACAGGATAAATCAGAGGAATAACATTAATAGCTGGTAAACTGAATTCAGGTTAAAGATAATGCTAAGTGAAATAAGCAAGAAGGAGAAAGATAAATACCCAATGGTATTACTCATATGTTGAATATAGAGAAACAAAACAAAGGGTCAGATAAAGACAAACTTTTAAACTAGCCCTTGAAAGCTGACCCTATATCTGAGGCAGCCAGGAGGGGAGGAGGGTTAAGGAAACATGGAGAAGCCGGGAGAGCATAACGTGTTATGGTGGAGGGCTACGGGTGGGTTGGTGGTGTGGTGTAGTAACAACACCTGCAGAGGAGGCGGGGAGGACATATACTGTCAAAATATTAACAAAATGGGAACTCCCAGGTGGCGCAAAGTTTTAAGTCGCATCACTGTGAAGCTATCAGCAGTCATTGCAGCACCTGTTCAGTCCCCAACCAGCGAGCTGACACACATGGCACAGCAGATCTCTCCTGTCTCACTGGCTGCTCCCTTCAGCAGCATGTTTCAATCTACCTGTTCTGCTCCCCGCTCTGTCTCTGGTGAATCCTCTCACCCCCCTGTACCTCTGGCCTACACACTAGTTCTTTTCTGTATTAAATAAATGTCTTAAAAAAATACTAACAAGGATGTAAAACAATGGTATTTCAGTAAAATAAATAAAAAATAAATAAGAGAAAAAGCAAGGAGTACTTTCTTATTGATTAAAAAGGTCACAACACAATGAAGTTAAGAATACTTAAAAGCACAATGAGAAATTCACATCAAGAGATGAGAAACTCATAGGGTAAGACTTTAAAATATGGCAGACAGATAAAATAGGCAAAAGTTAAGAGATAAAAGCGAAGGAGATATAGTTTTCCTCTCCTTCAAGCAGAGACTATTCATCCAATATCCATAAAAGAGCTGTGAAAGTTTATCATACTAACAAAATGAATGTGTGAACTGTTAATATATGAACAGCATATTTAAGTTATGATGGATGATAAAACAGAATACTTGATTAAGAAATTGAATAGTGCCAAACTTCTTAAGCTCGGAATTCTCCAAATTACTATTTTCCTGAATGATATTTAGTTGTCTCTTGATTATCATAGTGTTTTACCATACATATGCACCATGTATATATCCCTTCAGAATTATGAACTAGAATGGTATCACAAGAAATCTTCTGCAATTTTATCCACATGTTTTTGAGATTCATTGAGGTGGATTTGAATAGGAACATCTCATTCATTGGTATTCTGAATAATATTCTATTTTGTGATTGTACCAAAGTTATTTTGCCATTCATAGACATTCAAAACTCTCAATAGCCAATTTTATTTCCATTTATTTTCAATTACTAACAGGGCTTCTTTGAATATTCTTTTACGCTAGCTGGTACATATAGGCTCGTTTCTTGACAATGGTGCTTTTCAAACTGAAGAGCCCAACTCCCTTGTAGATTACTATATCAATTTAGAAAGTTGCAGTGAGAAATTTTAACATGGATTAAAATTTTTAAGGAAATGAATACATATACACACACCAGGGGAGTAAACTTAACTAAAACAATGAGGGGAAACAAATACTTATTAGAAGTGAGACAGGGAGGGTGACCTGGATCCTGAGTGAATTAAAATAGAAAATGAGGGTTCTGTAAACAACTCTGTGTTAATAATTCTATGCTTATTAAACAATTTTAAGGAAATAGTTGATTTTTTTTAAGGCAATGTTAGTTCCCAAACTTGACACAAGAAGAAACCTAGGCCTCCCCTGGTGGCGCAGTGGGTTAAGCAGCGCACTGCGGGGCGGATCGCAGCCACTGCAGCACGAGTTCCCCTGCTGCCGGCCAGGGGGGGGACCCACAAGGTGTGGCAGACCTCTCCTGCTGTGCCCGCTGCTCCCCTCAGCAGTGTACTTCTGTTGATCTGCCTGTTCTGCTCCCCACTCTCTGTGGTGAATCCTCTCACTCCCCCACACCTCTGGCCTGTGCCCCAGTGCTTGTATGCATAAATAAATAAATCTTAAAAAAAAAAAAAAAAGAAGAAACCTAAATAAAGCAATAACCATGAGAAATGTTTTTAAGCATTTGTCACAGAACTATTCCTTACCTAAAAAACTAGGCCAGGGGGACATTAAAGATTAGTTCTTTGACTTTCAAAGAGCAGGTGATTCTTACAATATTTGATGTGTTCCAAAACATAGATAAGAATGGGAGTCTTTCCATTTCATTTTACTAACTTAGCCTACCCAACCAATGTGTCAGTCACTTCCCAGCAGGAACCCCTAGATCCTATCCCATTTCCTACCTCAGCTCAGGACACACACACACACACACACACACACACACACTTTTTTTTAAAGAGATCAGTTTTGATTTTTTAAAAACATTTTATTTATAATTGCATAGAAGAACTGAGGTGTAAGCTAGAGGTGTGTTTTAGTGGGGGAAGAGGAGGTAGTGAGAAGATTCATTAGAGAAAGTGGGGTGCAGAACAGGAGGATTCACTGAAATACAGTGCCAAGGGGAGCAGTGGGCCAGACAGGAGAGGTCTACAGCGCCATCTGTGGGTTAACTCCCTGGCCAGGGATTGAACTTGCCTTTAGAGTGATGGTGCTGAGACTTAACCCTGAGGTCACCAGGGAGGCCCCACACCCCCTTATTTTGTCTCATTTGTTTTAGAATCTATATCTATGTAGATTCTCCCTACATCTGTAATTAAGTTTGGTTTTTTTTCTCCAACTAATATGTCTTATCTTAATTTGATTGTTCAGCCAGCTTGAGAAGAACCAGGGAGTAGAGGGAAATTTTCTCTCTGCACATATGTAAGTCAGGCAGAATCTCCTAGGACAGGGAAGGTAGATGGTGGCTCTGGAGGGACAAACAGAAGTCATGTCAACACCAGGTTACCGCAATACCTTGAGCACAAACGGAAATTCTGCACAAAGAACACAAGTGAAAGACAATTTAATTCGTGAATATGTATGTAAATATATTGAAATGAAAAATTAGCAAATTGAATTCAGAAAATTATTAATGTGCTGTTAGTGTTAGCAGGCAGACTGAAGGGCACCCCCAAACTTTCACACTCTAAATGGGTTTTGCCATTTTCTGCATAAAGACAAAACATATTCTTAGTGTGTAAGACCTCACATAGAAAAATAATTTCAATAGAATATTGTGCATAAAGAATGAGAAAGGATAAATTTCCTAATGAAACATCCAAAGTTACCCATCCCCTCTGGGTAAATGTCCAGCCAATGGGATTGGTCCCAAATCAGGGCCACTGAGGCCCAAAAGCTTGCCACGAGTCTAAGGCACCTTTGGCAGGGAAACATAGGAAAGGGGGAGAAGGGGCCAGACAAGTCTAGAAGGAAAGGAGAAAATCAAAGTAGAAGTCCAGATAAAGGCTGCCATTGTCAGCCTCCCCATGTATCTCTCACCCACATGTCTTCCAAGTGTCTCCTTCCATCTTCTCCAAGTCCCTGGTGCAAGTCCAAAGCAAAGAAGCAAGTGCAGCTTTGTCACCTATCTTTCTGCTCCACACGCCCGTCTCTTCCACATCTTCTCTCAAGTCTTCTCTCTCAAATCCTTTTCTGCTTCCCCTTGCTGATCAATTTCCTCTTCATTAGGCAGGGAACTGGGAAGCCCCCTCCCCCCTTTTTTTAGATTACACTGTTACAATTAATGCTTGCTATTGAGTTGAGTATTTTTCTAATTCTGCTTTTTTAGGATTCTTGTTTTTGATTCTTTATGTTTCAATGAAGATTCCCACTCTGCTCCCTTGTTCACTTTCTACTTTTCCAGAAAAAAGGAATGACTTAAAAGGAATGTTGAAGAAGACACCAAATCTGCTGAATGCTTTTGAAACAACCTGTCCACAAAATGCAAGTTTCTTCTATTTCTTCATGGGGTGGTTATATAGGGGAAGCCTCTGAGCTTCAAGCTGGGCAGTGACTTAGGGGCAAATTATTCAACTGGCAAGCAAAAAATTTGCAAGCCTATTTGGTTGTGGATCTAGGCTGAGTTATGAATCGAGTTTTTATCTGTAATCAAACTAATATTTATCTTCATTTGATTCCTATGTCTTTTATTCATTATGCATTGGGGAGGACAAGAATAAACAGTGTTAAAGCACTGACCGTTAGAAACGCCAACGCTATTTACCTCCAATCCCTCAGACACTGCTGTATCATCACCACACAGCCAGTGGACACTACAAATACATCTTTTTGGCAGGAAGATTCAGAGAGAACAACAACAACAACAAAAAAACACCATTCATTAGCATTTGAGCACTGAAGCAGACCTTTCTAAATCTAGAGTCAAAATGCAGAGTTAAAAGCCAGGGCTCTTTTGCAAGAGAGGAAAAAGCATTGATTTTTCTGGGAACTTGGCTCCACACAGAGGAATGTGACGTGAAGTTTATGCCATCTATTGGATCGTGGGAATATTGGGAGATGAAATAAGAATTTTTTCCCTCCCAGAGCAAGGAAAGATGTTATCCATTGATAAGAGAGGGAGGATGAGAGGCTTCTCGAGGTGATGTTAGGGCAGGGGAATTCTTTCTGTACTTTCAGACGAACTGAAGTAACGTCCCAGAGAGACCATTTTCTGGCTTCCTGACCTGTGATCTAGGAAACTGAGAAACTGAAAGAGAAGGTCTTGTAAAAACAAGACAATAAGCACAGGGTAAATTTCCTTTATACGAAGTCCCACATCATCAAACAGATTTAATTTAATTATAGATTTGGCTCTCCCAGAAATGGAATCTTAAATGAGTCAGTCAGGAATCACCTGATGAGCACCAGCTAAGCAATCTACCCAAGAGGCCTTTGCCAACCCCTAAAGGAAAGGAATGTTAGGTGTTGGCTTCGGAAGCATATGTACTAAAAAAGGAACAATACAGAAGAGGCTAGCTTGGCCCCCACACAAACAAAGAAATCTTGAATAAACAACCTTTTATTTTTTTTCTGTCTCCTCTACTTCCCTTGCTCTTATTCCTTCTCCCTGTTGCCTATAAAAATCTTTCATGCTGTGGGGGCTTCCCTGGTGGTGCGGCGGATTGAGCGCTACACTGTGAAGCATCCGCAGGGCACAGCAGCGTGAGTTCGATCCCCAGCCAGGGTGGGGACCCACATGGCCCAGCAGACCTCTCTTGCCTCACCTGCTGCTCCCCTCAGCAGTGTATTTCAGTCCATCTGCCTGTTTTGCTACCCACTCTGTCTCTGATGAATCCTCTTACTTCCCACACCGCTGGCCTGTACCCCAGGTCTAAATGCATAAATAGATAAAATCTTTAAAAAAAATCATGCTGTGAAACTTCTTGGAGCTCCTTTCTAGCTGCTGGATTGGATGCTGACTGATCAGTGAATCAGTAAGTAAAGCCAATGAAATTTTTAAAATTTATTCAGTTGAATTTTTCTTAACAGGTCTAACTCATAACAAAACAAAACATAGAAGTATTAGATTGCACTGGATGAGGTTGATGTCGCATCTTCTGATACTGTCAGGGCAAAGAGTAAAATTCTCTCTACTCTCTGTCTTCTTGGGCTGATCAAGCAGTCAAATTAACATTGGCCAGATTGGCAGGAGAAACAAATTTAAAAGCAGACAAAGGAAGAAGCTGTATTCGTGTAGAGTCTAAAGCAAGTGGGAAAATGCCAGGTATCTATATATCTCTGTCTCTGTCTCTCTCTCTGTCTCTGTCTCTATCCATCCTGACCTAAACAAAGAGAGAAAAGGACTCACAAGAGGAGAAAAGGGAGTTATGTAAGTAAGTGCTTGACCTACTTCATAAATTAGCCTTTGATAGAACGTTTATTTGGAGTGCAAAAGAAGTCTTTCTGTACCCCTCTGGGTTCTTCTCAGGCTGGAAAACCTCAGATGGGTTAGCAAAGGAAAGATAATGAAATTTAGGAACTTTACGTAGTTATAAATTCTTAAGACTAATGGAACTGACCAGGAGTATTAATCCTGCATTTTAGGACATATATGGGCATCAAGGGCAAAGAGGAAGAGAATTCACATGACAGATGAGGAAGGGTGGCCTTGTCCTACTCTGAGCAAAGATGAGATTCTCAGAACATGTCTACTGAAAAAACCTAGAACTGGACCTCCCCTCCCCACCCAGCTACATTTTTCTAGGTCACAAAAGAGAGCAGTGATTGCTTTCTGGACTAAAAAAAGGGCAGAAGCTTCAGATCTATTGCTTTCTTTTTTGATCAGAAAGGGTGGAGGACTAGTCAAGAACAGAAACTTCTAGCCTTCTTGGCCTTCACTGCCCTCCAGCAAATAGCCTATACTTTTTAAGTAATGTCAACAAGCCTCCTGAGACTCAGGGAGCCCTGATTGACCTCTAATTCCCACACCAAGAGGAGCTACTCTGGGCCTAATGAGAAAATTCTATTTGATCCTTTTGTGGAGGGATTGACTTCACAGTTATTTCTAGTAAAAACCCTAATCCTGGATGATATCTCCAATTTTCATTCATTTAGATAGTTAAGGGAGTAGTAAGATTTCTTGGGAGGCTTATAGGGCCTCAATGAGCCTCATTAAAGTAATCCACATACCCAAGCGACATATTTCAGGAAGGTCTGTTCTGGACATCCTAGGAAGCCTTTATTTCAATAAGAAGGTGACCTGGCAGATAGGTCCTTAGTCTGGGGAAAAGCAGCCCAGGATCTCCTGCACCCCCAACCCAGCCTCATGGTAGAATGCCAGACATCTGGAAGAATGACCTGTCTATGGAGCATACTTTAGGATTTGCTGCTGTGCTTATTTCTTAGAGTTGATACTATAAGTTTGAATTTGGACAGGTGAGTATACCTGTCTATTATTTATGAATATTCTTTGGATAATATTTGATTGACAGCCTATAGATGTTTCAAACTGCCTGCACATTCTCCTTTCTGGGGACCAAGTAGATTGCACAGGTGCCTGCTAGGACCAGAAGCTCTTGTTGACTTGATGGAACCAGGGTTTAAAGCCAACAAGAAAACCCTGGCTCCATCCTTCCACAGAAAGCTTCACAGCGCTGAGATGGAAGAACTAAGTGTCCTCGGCTTGTCCTACAGAGTCACATGCAGATGAAGGTAAGAAAAAGGTGGATGGTGAGAATGTGGACACACATAACTAAACCTTTCAACCTACTGGAATTGTACTTTCAATTTGAGTCACTTAGAGATAAGAAGTGATATTGAAAGGGATTAAAATATCTGCACAAGAAAACAAAGCTGTGAAGTGGCAGAAAGGGCTTTCAGACCCAGATTTTATGCTTCTAGGCTAGTCCCATCCTCCCTCCATCTCACTGAGCTGCAGTGATGGCTCCGGTCAAGATGAATGTCAATGAACTTTTAATGAGGTCTTAATCCAGTGCTTCATTACTGAGACTCTTGGGGAGCTGAGCAATGGCCCTTAGGAGACAAAAGCTGGTATTCAAGCCAAAAGGGCTTGGGAGAGCTCACAGGTTCTGCTCCCTTTCAAGGACATTGCTGTCTGCCTTTTCACCCCTTCACTCCCACCGCCCTGAAGACCTGGAAGCAAACAAAAGGAAACCCTCAGATCTAGTTTGCATTAGCTCTGGACTGCCCTTGGCCTCAGTGCTAATGAACTAACTTAACAAATTCCCTCTGGAAAGTTGCATTTCATTTACATATGTTTAGTTGCTCCCAGTGTCCGTACTTCCTAAGACTGATGTGACCTTCATAAAACCACAGGAAGCCACATTTTTCTTCCTTTTCTTCCTTCCACTTTCCTGCCCAGCTACCCTGTCTTGCTCACTGAGGCCAGTCAAACAACAAAGTTTAGCCCCTTTGTTTTTCACACTACTGAAAGGCAGAGATTCATATGCCTTCATTTAGAGCAGCTAGCTTAGGTTGGAGATGCCAGCTTGACCTCATTTTTTATGATATTTTCTCAAAACCCAGATGTGGATATGGTCACAGGCTGATAGAGCTGCTCCTAGATTAAGGGACTATGGGTTTTCAGTCGTTTGTTCAAATCATGTGTACCTGTCAGAAGCATTATGTCTGGATGCCGAGATCATTCTTAAGGAATCTTATCATACATGCTTCGTGTACTTACAGTCATTCCTATTAGCCGCCTTGAACTTGGAGCTCTGAAATCAGCAAGCTTAAAAAGTCCAAATATTGATTCTGAGTACAGACTGCACAAACAGAATGTGCTAGGCATCCTGTTATAGATTTTGTTCTGAAGAGTTTGTAAGCAATAATCTGCTAAATACATGGATAAACCCATAAGAGAATGGCCCTATAGCTAGTATCAGTGGAATTAGCAATAACTACCTAGTGGTAGTAGGAAGCAGTGTATAGTGATAATAATGATATAATAATAAATTATTATATTAATATTACATATTTTAATATATAATAAATTATTATATATTTTATTATATTAATTGTAAAATGTTATTTTTATTCCAGAGCATTCTCTCATACATTAGACACCAATTCAGCATCAACACAGAGAAATGATCACTTTATAAGTACCTCTGCCTGTCTTCTTCCCCATCCTTCTCCCTGACTTTCTTTGCCTAACTGAGCCATAGAGCATGCAGATAGCTTCCTGAAAATACAGTATCACAACCATCTCCAAACCAGGACAAGGAAGTGAAATGTGAAGTTTAGCATATAGCTTTAAGTCATCCTAAAGGAATAAAAACTAATTTTTAAAAATTTCTACCAGATCTTTCTGTCTTGTTTTTTCCCACCCAGCTATATAATTTTGAACTGGACAGATTCAGGGCAGTTCTAGAAATGAGAAAAAGTTACACACGGAGTGAAGAGAAGAAATTTCAAAACCAAAATTGAACTGAGTAAACTTTGAAGGTCTCACTGACTTTATTCAGTGATTCATGAACTGGGGACAGATGCTCTCCAGCAGATGGAAAGGCATTTTGAGGAGCCAGACAAAATGCAAGACTATTATTGATAATAGGGGTCGGGAGGGAACAGGGGAGGTATACAAGGCACAAAAGCAGGTTGGTTACAGCAAGGTTGCTTTTCTTTAGGGGATGGCAGGGGTTATCAGACAAATTACCTAACTATGCAGATCAGGTGATTCCCCATTGACTGGTTGATAATTACATTTCCGGGAGAGCTGAAAACGTAATTAAGTTATGTGGTGGGTTTGGGGCTTAGCACAGATGACTCCATTTTGGACCTGTTACCTTTTATTGAATGGACCAAAAAATATATATATAGGAAGATATAAAATGTATATAAATAAAGTGACTTATTTTCTTCAAGGTTAAAATTCATTGATCTGTAGGCTGTATTTCACTATACAAATGATTGATGTAACTTTTAATTGGGGGACTAAGTCACTGAAGAACTGGATCAGTTTGCCTCAGAAGGGCTTATGTGCTTCTCTTCCCAACTCTGAGTTGTGTGACTTCAAGGTGGTAAGCTGAGATCAGCCACAATTGGAGTATTTACACTAAGTAAATTACCATATACTACAAATCAAAGCTTCCTTCCTCCCTGAGATTGGGTGACTTTCTATGTATAATATAACAGATATATTTACCACACTGTACTACCACACAGACTTACTTCTGCACCAAACTGCCTGCAGGAATCCCCCTATTCTTATTACTTGTCCTCCTTTTATCAGGGGAAAGCAGAGTGATTTTTCTATTTATCACTATTCACTCTGCAAGTTGTGCTGAATACAATGGAGAATTCTGTAAGGTCATAGGAAGTGTTGTCAACCACAGTCAATCAATTAACTGTGGACTGAGGCATATTAAGTGAGCACTAGCTGCCATGTACTATAAAGACTTGAAGATGAACATAAAAGGTGGCTTGTGCACTGCTCTTTGAAGAACAGAGTAGGAGTTCAACTAGCTAAGCAATGAGAGGATGAGAAGGAGAGCAGGAAAGGGCACCTAAAATGGAGGGAACAAATGTGGAATCCATGGAACAGAAATGCAAATGTGTTCTAGAGAGGGGTGGATTGTGATCTTTGTTCAAAGTAAGGACTTTGCAATTCATGAAGGTGGTGGGGTAGAAAGGAAATTTCCTGCCACCCATCTATGTTCTTCTCTGACTGGTTGAGCACCCAAACTAACATCAGACATAAGAGTAAGAGAAAAGAACAAATTTAATCATGGACTCATGAAAATTGACATGGATGTCAATTCTAAAGTAAATGGGGCAAAATGAGGGTATATATCCTGAGCTAAGGATTAGGATACAGAGTCATGTGATGAAAGACTGGATCTCTGTAGTTATGTTTGCCCAATACAGATTGATTTCCTAGATAAAAAGATAACTCTAAATCTGGGTAGTAAACCCAATTTTCATTCTTCTAGGTAGTGAAAGGAGTAGTAAAAGTTTCTTTTGAGTCTGCAGGGCCTCCTTTGGCCTTAGCGTGAAATAGACACATGCCAGAGTGATGCATCTTGGGAGGGTCTGCTCTGGATGTCTTGGGGAGGGCTAGCCTTCAAAGCACAGCAATGAAGACACATTATTTTCAGAATTTTGAGTATAGTTTTCATGTTGATGGAAACTCAAATGCTATCTCTTCATCTCTAAAGTTATTATTATTTTTCAGTAACAAGTGTCAATATTGCCACCAATGTGTACATCAACTCTCAGGTTTTCCAGCACAGGGAACCCCACAATTTTCTTTAATTTGATGAAACTCATTAGCTTCTCCAACAAAAGTTACAAAAAAGGAAAACAGATTTTCCTTTCATTGCTCTTAAAAAAAATCTTGCAGGGAGAATCCCAAATTTTCTGTATTTGTGGGTCTAGAAAATATGTAACCATAAGGAGCATTTTCAGCAGTAGGATTTGGATCAAAAGTCATGTGTAACTTAAACCCTGATGGATATGGCTACACTGCCCTCCAAGAAGCTGCACAAATTTTAGCATCCCCCCACTTCTGCCATCAGCTCTGTATGAAAGTGCTCCTTTTCTCACAACCTAAGTCATATGGGGTATCACCTAGCTAACTAAATAACTAACTAGAGCCAATCTGAATGATGATGATTCTATAGCATTGTATTTGCATTCCTTTAATTGTAAATGAGATTAATTTTTAAAATATGATTATTCCTGTATTTCTTCTCTTTAAGCAGCTTGTGGCTCTTGCTCATTATTCTATTTGCTAGTGCACCTTTTTCTGTTGATTTGTATAAATGCTTTGCAAATGAAGGGAATTAACCATCTGGCTCTCCTGTGTATTGCTCTTATTTTTGCTCAGTTTGTTGCCTTTGATTTTGTTTATGAGCTTACTTTTCTAATAATACGGAGGTTTAAAAATGTCTTTTTGTGTTCAAATTAATCAACCTTTTTCTCTATGAGTCTAGAATTTGCGATCTGTTAAGAAAAGAGCCTCAAAATTATAATGTAATTCTTTCTTGCTCTTAAGAGAGAAGGATGTTTTTATTACTTCTACAAGTATTTTAAAATTAGGAAAATATTTATAATAGGTATACATTTCTACAGCAAGTTTGAAACAGATTCCTTCATTTAATTAGCATTAAAGTCTTAGCTAGAAGGCATAAAGAGATGGAATAAAAACATACACTTTGTCCTTAGGAACTTTCTTGTGGGGAAATCAGAGTTAACTGTTAACTTATACCTATTATATAAGTATAAATCATGCAATTATATATATATATCTAAAGCATATTATGTAATTCACTCATCAAAAAAATCATGGAATACTCTGTTAATACCATTATGTAAATGCACATACAATAGTGTGCATTTATCAAAAGAATTGGGGAGCCCTCTCATAGATGAAGATACCAGATTAAAAAAAAAATCTGCTTTAGGAAAGACATTTTGTCTGAAGTGTGTAGTATAGGACCTGGGGAAGCAAGCTCAGCTGCCTCAGGAAGATGCAGGAGCAGATGGGCTGTGGTCCCATGGGGGGAGGTGAGTGGTGCAAGATAGAGGCTGAGCTGCCAATTAGGGGGTTCCCAGGGGGTCTGATCTGTCCCTGTTTACATTCAGGTGAATGTGAAAACCTTATTTCTTCTTCAAGAAAGAGACAGGGGAAACTGCTCACTGTGTCAAGGAGAAAGCTGACAAGTGTGAGGAAAATGATCACAGGCCACTAAAACAAAGACTCTCTTTGGGGTAATCTTTAGCAGAGAACCAGTAGAGAGATTTTGAGCCCAGGAGAAAGCAGCAGAAGTTCCAGAGTTGTCCACAAAAACAAACACAAAAAGGGAGGTACTTGGTCTAAGGGAGTTCTGCGCCCTTATAGTGGCAGCAGCGACAGGAGCAGCCCCACGGCCCGGAGGAGTAAGGGCTTCATGCCACATGCACACCCGCGTGTACAGCAGTGGAGACCCAAGGCTCGCACACATGACCTACAAAGCGAACGCACACAGCCCATTTCTGAGGAGCAGAGAGGTTAAATAACTTCCTCAGGTAAAATCTCAGTGAAGACTGGACAAGCCCAGCCAACTAATGACGACGAACGCTGTGCTGTTCCTGCCACCGTTTCTGATCTTTTACTGGGGACAAACATGGCAAATTTAGGGATATGGTGTCCCAGAATATGGCTCCTTGGCTTATCGAATATTGTTAATTGAGGGATTTAACAACAACAGGTGCAGGAAGGACTTTCTGACATGTTCTTTCCTGAAGCTTGTGCTTGGTGCTCTCCTTCCATGTGATCTTTCAGTCGATCTGCCTGTTCTGCTCCCCACTCTGTCTTCCACGCACAGGAAGATGCACCCTTATCTCAGAAGATGGGGATGAAGTGGGGGATGGGGTGGGGGCAGGTCTTGAGAAGTCCTCTCTAGCTACTACTCTCAGCACCCTCTGGCCTATCACATTTTACAGCAGCTTTCCACTTTTCACCAAACCTAGCCTAACAACAGTCAGATATCTTTGACCCTATGGTACAGTATAAAGTCTCTCACTTGGGGACAAAAAAAGGAAAGGAAAAACTGTAACTAAATATTTGGGTTATATAAAGCCAATATTTATAGCATAATTAGGGGTCTACCCTATTTTCATTGCACAATCCATCCCCCTATGCCTACTGGCAGGATCCCTTTCCACAACAGAGCTGAAAGTGATACCTGTTGAGAATTTTCCCGGCTTCCCTTGCTGCTGAACAGGTCACGTGGCCCAGTCTTGGCCAATGAGACCCTAAGAAGCATGCTGGAGGCTTCTGGAAGGGTATTGTTTTTTTCTTCGTCTTTTTTTTTATTTTTAAAGGTTTATTTATTTATGCATAAAAGAACTGGGGTGCAGGCCAGAGGTAGGGGCGGTAGAGAATTCACCAGAGACAGAGTGGGGAGCAGAACAGGCAGAGTGACTGAAATACACTGCTGAGGGGAGCAGTGGGCGAGGCAGGAGAGAGAGGTCTGCTGGGCCATGTGGGTCACCTCCCTGGCCAGGGATCGAACTCGTGCTGTAGTGGCTGTGAATAGCTTCATAGTGCTGCGACTTACTCCCTCGTGCCACCAAGGAGGCCCCTGGAGAGGTGTTTTCTTCTAATAAAAAGATGGATCTTTTCCAACAGAATATTGTGTTTGCAAGAGATGCTTGGAAAACAGCAACTGTCTTCTAGTGGTGACCGACAAGTTAAAACCCCCAGAATGGAGGTTGATGGAGAAAAACTAATAGGGAAACTCCGCCTCCTGTTTCTCCTTTACTCTCACACCACTATCCCACTCATAGCGCTTCTGATACCATATGTATGTGTGCGTGTCTTCTGTGACCATAGTTTTGTGTCACACAATTTAACTCAATGGCACCATCTCCCTGGAGATAGTAATGGATCCCACAGGTTGAGGGTTCTGTCCCCTGTACTGAAGGAGGCCTGTCTGCCATGGCAGGATACAGAAGGAGACAGGCACTAGACAGTGTCTGGGAGGGTTCTGTCCCCACTGAGTCGGGGTTCTTCACCTTCCTGGTTTGTGGATGTGTTTACGGAACTGGGAGCTCCCCAAATACCCTACTGTTGGGAATTTTATGGAGGCATCCTCTTGTGGGCATGAGCAATCATTAACTCCTTTTCTAGCTCCTCTCCATTCTCTGGAAAATGAGGGTGGGATGGAAAATGAGGGTGGGATGAAAAATCCAATTTTTTAACCATTGCTTGATGCTTCTGGTGATTAATCTCTACCAGTAAGCACTTCACAGTTCAAAGGGCATTGCTATCACCAATTCCACAGGACTGGGTCAGGACTGGATCAAAGAATAAATATTAGGGGGCCTCCCTGTTGGCATAAGGGGTTGAGTGCCACACTCTGGGGCTTCTGGGCCACTGTGATGACAGTTCTATCCCCGGTCAGGGAGGGGACCCTCATGGTGCAGCAGACCTCTCCTGCCTCGTCCACTGCTCCCCTCAGCAGTGTATTTCAGTCCATCTGCCTGTTCTGCTCCCAACTCTGTCTATGTTGAATCCTCTCACACCTACCCCTCCCCCATCATCCCCACCCCCACCTCTGGCCTATACTCCAGCTCTTGTATGCATAAATAAATTTTTTAAAAAAAGAACAAATATTAGAACAAGAGATGCTCCCAATACTCAGTACTGTCTATTATCGCATAGTCTTATGGCCATCTTGAACCAATTTTGAGAAAAGTTCTGCCTCTGGACTTCTTGGTATTTAAATAACAAATTGTCTTTTCTTCTCCCAGCCATTTTGAAAGAGATTATCCTCACTGATGAATTATTATAGTGATTGACATTTACCAATGGCCATTTCTCACTAGCAAAAGAAAAATTGTGTGTATCAGGAGGTAACTTGTGGGAGTTAGGGGAGACTTTTAAATGTAATCATAGATGTTCTGCCTCTGATTTACTGTTCATAATTCATAATTATTGCTCCTAACAGGAAAAGCAGATTCATTTTCTATATTTTTACATCTGCAAATTAAATTTCATAACTTTCTAGAAGGGTCTAGAGCCACTGTTGGCCATTGTGAGGGCTTGTGTAGGTCACCATGTATTTCTGAGGTTCTATGAGGCAGTGGGAGCTTTTCAAAGTCACTTTTGCTCTGATAGCCTAGCTGAGAATCAGAAACATTTTTTGCTATAAAATCCGGCTCAGGGAAATGGTGAAATGTGTGTGAAGATCAGGGAGCCTGAGAGGATGTTCCAGCTGTGGAACTCGGAGGTAGAATGGGAGGATATGATATTCCAAAGTAGATTGTAAATAGTTATTAGTGTGCAGGTTCTTAGGGGAGTTGTCAGTAGCCTTTTCTAAAGAACTTTCTTCTGTTCCACATTTTAAAGGAATATGAGTGGTCATGAGCTTGAACAGCATTTTCCTTTTCTTCTGAATTCCTTCATGTTTCAGTGGCCGTACCACTAGAGCCATACTCATATATCTGCTCACAGACACAGAAGAAAACGTGGGTAAAAAATCCTTGAATTTATCCCTTTTTGCCTTATGTGTGCAGTGTGTGCAGTACCAGCCTGTGTCCACACAGTGGCGGGAGTGGCCGCTAAATGAACACCATTAGCCTGATGGGTACCGAAGAAAAACAAACAGCGAGGATGTAAACTTATAGTCTTGCACAGTTCACAAGCAACCCGATGTTTTAAAATATGCAGTGTCCTATATTCGCAGGACACTGCTTATTCACAGGAGACAGATTATCAAAGGGTCTTCAGAGATGAGAGAGTGAGTCTAAGCATGAGAGACTGCTGAAGGCAGCTCAGTGAAGTCACCAGAGATGGCAGTGGGTGGCCGGTGCCTGGTTTCTGGTTGTGGGTCTGGCATTGCCTAGGTCACTTTATGACTCTGGGCCCCAATATCTTTTCAACTGAAGTAATAAGGAGGGAGGGGAAGCATGCTATTATGGCTCTCATATTGAATTCCATCAGAAATCCTCTAATTTATGGTAAGGAAGTTATTTACATAGTTTTGGGGGCAAGGGTCTGAAACAATATTGTCATGATAGGAAAGGATAAAAACATTGTGCAATATTATTTCTTTAGGAGACTTGAACATAAATACATGTCACATTTCCTTATTTTTCAAAAAGTCACAGCAGACCATACCCTTAGGAGGCAAGGACCTTGAGAAGGTTTTCAGGAGGCTGCTTTTTCGTGGAGGACTTACTCCCCAGAAGACAAGTTGGGGTGACTTTCTCAGTTGTGTCAAGCCACAGAGCAGGCATTTGAATTGCCCTGCAAAAGGGAGATACAAGGAAAGACAGAAACCAAACCAAACCAAAAACCAAGTAATAAAAAAATCTACCATGTTTATTGAGTGGGTGTTGTTGAGGCAAAAAATTGGGGATAAACCTTCAGCTTTATTACTTTAAAACCTGCAGAGAATGGAAAGGAGGGGAGCTGATGCATCGATTCATTCATCATTTTTGTTGAAGGAGAGATGACACGCCCCAGGGGGTGCTGTGGTAACTGGTCTCCTCTGGACTTTACAGCCTCGTGGGGAGGCAGACAAGCGAGCTAATGAACACACGGACGGTAAGTACGCGCTTACACGTGTGGCTGGCACTCTCGAGGCTGCTAGGAGAGAAATGAAGAAGTGCGTGGTCAGGGAAGTCAGCAGGATGCAGTATTTAAATTGAAGCTTCCTGAAAGCCTTTTCTTCCTCATCCAGATGACCTTTGTCTTGCTTTGTTGTTGAATGTGTCAGTTATGAGATAAAATAATCGACCGTAGGTCCGTCTCATGTCTGTATCCCGCCTTAGACAGGCGCCCACGCCCCGGAGCTAGAGGAACGAAAGCGAGTCGCAGCGACCACCGAGCATAGCAGGTTCTTAAACTCTGTGCCCTCCTACGCTTACGACTGTCGGCTAGTGACCTGAGCAAGATGATTATTTCGCTAAACCTCATTTTACACACCTGTATAATGGGAATAATGACAGTATCTACTTGCAGATTATTGTAAGAAATGCTATATTTTAAATATAATGTACTTACGCTACATGAGTATAAAGCATGTATGATACAAATATTATAACTCATATAAGTATAATATATTCTAAATATTAAGTGCTTAGCACAATGATTAGTGTTATAGAAAGCACGAAATGTTACCTAGTGTTGTAATTATTAATCTCTCTATGAACTCAAAATCTTTTGTGGCAGGTAAACTGATATTTGTACAAACTTCTAGAAGGAAGATAGCTGCAGAAAGATTTAAACTCTTGGAATAGAATTTAGGGACAGCCTTGGAAAGGATGACTCTTGAGAAACATGACAGTTACCTCTTCTGCCATTATGGAAAAAAAAAAAAAGATGGGGAATTAAGGGGGGTGGGTGTGGCAAGAACATTCATTCCTTGCAGAGGAAACTGTATTGGCAAAGCCTAGGAGCTGGGGGAAGCTCAGGGTGTCTTACCTGCGTGTTCCTGCGCCAAGTTAGCTCAGCCTCGCGCAACACTCGGTGCAGGTGGTTTCCATTCTCGTGCGAGCTGCGTGGGCCTCGTTGGAGGGGCGTGGACTGGGCAGAGACGCAGGGCGCTCTGGCTCTCAGGAAGATGAGTTTACTTCTCTGTCCATGTGAAGCCATGCAGCTGTTTGTACAGATTTTTTCACTGGCTTAATGATGTTTGGAAATAGGGAAAAAGACAACCTAAAAGAGATTGATGGGCAGGCAGTTCCTCTCTTCTGTGTTCCGTTATGACAAAGCAGCGGGCAACTGGGATGGGCTGTGGGAGAGGACCTCAGCGGAAGGATATAAAAGCCTCACACATGGTTGTGATTAAAGAGAAAGCAGAGGGGCCCATTGGTTGAGCTGTCAGTGAAGCTGATATGCTTGAGGATATCTGGCTCAGATTGAATCACAAAGTGAGGAAATCTGTCCTCAAAGTCTCTTTGAAAAATCTGTTAGGTTACTTCTGTAATGAGTGAGCGCCACCAGATGACAGCATCAGACTGAACTATCTAAAATGTTGAGGCAGTATTTTCCCAAATTGTTGACTTTTTCTTTGGAATGTCTCCAAAATGAGTTAATCCTGAGGAGCTAGGACACTTCTTTGGCAATGACTGCCCAAGGGGGTCCCAGTGTCCCTCTTCTTCCATGATGCCTAATGCTGGGATATGTGAACCTTGCTCCCCACTCCTTATAAGTTTCCTGTTAGATGAATCATGGACTGGAGGGGAAAAGCATGGTTGAAGCTTTCTCCCCAAAATCCACCCCAAATAGAAGGTGGTTTCTGAGACAAAGAGCCCACCTTTACTAGTGTTTGTGAGTCTCAGCTCCTACTCTCAAGAGAGCAACATCTTTAACAAGTGAAAATTTCTTTCTAATTGCAAGCATGTTATATGGGAATGGACGGAAGATGGGATAACACAGGGAAACTCAGAGGAGGAAAAACTATCTGTGGCCACTTTGTCTTCCAAAAATAACCTCTGTTAGCTCTTTGTTATAGTTCTCTCCAGCTCATTTCAGTGGATGTGTTTATTGCTGCATGAGATGATTCCATTTATATGGTTTCTACAAGTCTGTTTTCCTTTAATTTATGGTGGCATTACATCTTGTCTAGGCATCCCTCAATATATTTTGTATATGAAAGTATTCATCCTGTTTGATTATAAAAATGATCTAGACTGTTAATCATAAAATATTTGGACAACACTGAGACTAAAAATTTTTCAGCTCTTTGAAACAGTTTCTGTACCACTGAAGAACTTACTTAAATGCATAGAAAATAATGGAAAACTTTCCAATTAATTCTGGGAAGTTAGCAGGGCATAGCTAAGAAAGCCTGACAAATGTAGAATACGAAAGCAGAAAGCCACACACAAATGCTATTTCTAGATAAATATTACAGCAAGAGCCTAAGGGAAATAGTAACAGTGAAGTCAGTATGATAAAAGGATACCATTCTTTGAAGAGGTTGGATTTTTTTTCCTCCCAAACTCAGAGATAATTCAGTCTTAGACTAATAATAAGCACTGTTAATTTGGAGGAAATGACCATAGAAAATCTTTGTATTTCCTAAAATATATTTGAAAGATTCCTAAAAAAAATAACTGGTAAATTAGCAACCACAGGATTCTTTCTGACTAGTAAAAAGAACATCTTTCTGAAATAAGCCACTAGCACCATTCTTAATGGCAAGACAGCAAAGTTAATGACAAAACCAGAACTTTCCTCCTGCCAGTCCCAGAGAAAAACATTGAATTCAGCCTCCTTTCTGTATGCCTGCAACAACCAATCTCATAGGTTAAAATGGGAAACAGGGGCCTCCCTACTGGCACAAGGGGTTAAGCATTGCACTATGAAGCATCTGCAGCCACTGCAGTATGAGTTGGGTCCCCAGCCAGGGAGCTGACCCACCTGGCACAGCAGACCTCTCCTGCCTCGCCTGCTGCTCCCCTCAGCAGTGTATTTCAGTCCATCTGCCTGTTCTGTTCCCCGCTCTGTCTTTGGTGAGTCCTCTCATCCCCCGTCCCACACCTCTGGCCTGTACCCCACTTCTTGTATGCATAAATAAAAAAAATCTTTAAAAAAATAAAATGGGAAACAGTTATAATGAACCAAATCAACAAAATATATGAAATACCCAAGCCCATAACAAACACTACAGGAGTTAATTCCTACTTATCTTCTATATAGGAAGATTTAATATTGTAAAATGTCATTTGTCCTCTAAATTAAAAATAGACATGTATTACTCAATTTGTTTATCTTGCCCATTCTGGATTTTTTTCCCCTTCTTTTATGTGCCTGTCTGTCCTTATACTGACACCACATTGGCTTTCATTTCTTTAAGTATAGTTTGTGTGCTGGTGAAGAGTTTCCTTCACTTTGATTACTTTCCTTTTTCTTATCTATTTCTCCTAAGTCTTTAGTCTTCTGATGAACTGCAGAATCTTCCCCACAAATAAGCAAACTCCTCCCCACAAATAATCAAAATACAAAAGACTCTTGGATTTTATTTTATTTTTTAAAGATTTATTTATGCATACAAGAACTGGGGTACAGGCCAAAGGTGAGAGAACTCACCAGAGACAGAGTAGGGAACAGAACAGGCAGATTGACTGAAATATACTGCTGAGGGGAGCAGCGGGTGAGGCAGGAGAGATCTGTTGCACTATGTGGGTCCCCGCCCTGGCTGGGGATCAAACTCATGCTACAGTGACTGCAGATGCTTCATAATGTGGTGAGAGGTTAACACTTTGCACCAAGCAAGGAGACACTAAAATTCTTGGATTTTAATTGGTAATGCAAAAATTTTATGAAGTTAATTTAGAATTGGGATATTCACAGAATTATCTTCACACACAAAGCAATGGTATTTTGTATGTGATTTGTTTTTATATTATTTAACCCAACGTATAGCTGTCAGGCTTTTATAATTATCAGCATTGAACAGGTTATGTTGTGTTCCTATTTTGTGCTTTTTGCCAGATTTTTGTAACAGTCATGCAAGCTTCCCCAAATGGGATTCCTGCCCTCTGCGCTACAGCAGTTTATAAGCAGATATAGAATCTGTTTTGCAAAGCTTGTTAAAATTCTGCTAGGATTCCATCTGACCCAGCACATTTTGAGGGTAGCGCTGAATAACTTTGTAAAAGATCCTCACATTCAGATTTGTCTGTCAGGCTTTCTACTACTGAAAAGTGAATCTATGAAATTTATATTTTTGGAGAAATCAACTTCTCAAAGAGTACATATATGTGTGTGTGTGTGTGTGTGCTATTGTTAATGTGTACACATGTGTATCTGTTATCATCATAAATTTATTCTTCCTGTATATTATTTCCCTTTTTCCTTAATGTTATCTATATGCTTAGTCTTTCTCTTTTATATTTGATTTAGAGTTTTCCTTTAAATAGGATGATTAAACAACTGTTCCTGGAAAAGCATGTGACCAGTAGATATAAATCTGGCTGCCCTATTTCTAATACCTGAGCTATAGTCCCATTATAACACAATCATGGTTGATGAAATCCTGCCTTAAATTAAGGACACTGAGGTTATTTCAGGTACTTGTAGAAGATGTTGCAATTAATGGCACTGTACCGCTAATCTCACTGGTGCTTTCATTTTTATAGGTTATATTTCCCAAGGTGAGATTGTGGAATCAACTGTCTATGTATTCTAAGTGTTAATGGGGATTGCCAGAATATTTTACCAAGACACTATACTAACTTACCCTCATATAAACAATGTGTCGAAATGCTTATTTATTCAGATTTTCTCCAGCACTGGGTATTATGACTTATTTAACTTTTGCCAATTTTGAGTAAAATGGCATCAGATTATTACTTCTTATTCCTTGACTACTAGTGAGTTGATTCTCTTGTAATATTCTCTTTTCTCTCTCTTTTTTTAAAGATTTATTTATTCATGCATACAAGAGCTGGGGTACCGGCCAGAGTTGTGGGAGGTGAGAGGATTTACCAGAGACAGAGTGGGGAGCAGAACTGGCAGATCAACTGAAATACACTGCTGAGGGGAGCAGTGGGCGAGGCAGGAGAGGTCTGCTGCACCATATGTGGGTTAGATCCCTGGCCGGGGATTGAACTCGTGCTGCTGTGTAGCGGCTGCTTCACAGTGCGGAGGGCACTCAACCTGCTGCACCACCAGGGAGGCCCCCAGGGCTTTTAATATTCTCATTGACCACTTATATCTCCTCTTTTCCTTTTTGTTTTATAAGTGCTGTTTTTAAAATGAGATATAGTTGACACCTGACATTAGTTTCATGTGTACAACACAGTGACTCAGTATTTACATCTATTATGAAGTGATGATCATGATAAATCTAGTTAACATCCATCACCAAACATCATTATGAATATTATTTTGCTATTAGAAATTTTAAGATTCATTCTTGGTAATGATCAGATAGACTAACCACGGGTGCTCTTTGATCTCGAGGATATTAACCATTAGTCATTTAAATGACAACATGTTTTATTTGTTCTGTTGGTTTAATTAAAGACATGCTGCTTCGTTCCAACGTGTAAGAGCGGTTGGTATTTTTCCCATGAGTGACTCGCACATAAAGAAAATAAACTCAGGAGTGTGTGTGCCAAAGCATCAAGCTGTCTTCTCGCCCCAGGCTCAGGGGAGGTAGAAAGGGGAAGATACCAACTCAGCAGGAGTAGAGTTCCCAGTTCTCCCCACTGTTACAGAGAAAAGGGGCAAACACGCCCCTGCGTGTGTGTATGCTGCACTCAACAATGGAATTTTCCCTTGTTGGTTTCGCTAGCAGCTACACGTGGCATATGTGTGGGGCTGTGCCTGTCTCCTCTTGAGAATGGGGTCCAGGATCCTCCTTCTGTGGGAGGTCGTAATTTTAAGCTGCATGTGGTTCTTTTGAGACCACTAGGTGTTCCAAGACTGGCTTGCCCACAATTACCCCACCACTTTTTTTAAAAGACTCTAAGTCAACTCCTGTCTTAAATTCCAAATGTGGCATGAATATATACATTTAAACACTCACTAACCAAGATGTGCAAGGCTGTTCTATGTTTACGGCCCACAAACTTCAACTATTTAAGAGATAATTCAGTGACCAGGAGAACTATGTAGGGAAGTCCCAGGCCCTGAAAGGGATTTTCCAGGAGCCTTTGCCATTATACCCATTTTCATTTGCC
This sequence comes from Galemys pyrenaicus, assembly GCA_019455555.1. Lineage (NCBI taxonomy): Eukaryota > Metazoa > Chordata > Mammalia > Eulipotyphla > Talpidae > Galemys > Galemys pyrenaicus. Next base: position 3,258,001 of record JAGFMF010011456.1, read on the forward strand.
TTTGACTTTATGTATAGTGTTTTTATTTGTCATATAAAATGTTAATAATTTTGTTTAGTCAAAAATGGAGGGCAAATCATGCTACTACTATTTATTAAATATGATAATATCTGCAGAACTCCTAAAAATACATTGAGAAATTTATACAAAATGCAATTATAATGAGAAATTTCAAAAATTTAGCAAACCAAATAGCAAGATATAAATATGTGTATATAATAACACAATCTATAATGTGAGATACAATCAAAATTTGTTTTTTTTGGCACACACAAGCACATATACCTGTAATGCTCTATGAGGAGAAAACATGACCTATTACAATACCTGTGGAACATTTCAAAAGTTTAAAAATGTACTTGGTTGGGCCCTCCCTGGTGGCGCAGTGGGTTAAGCAACGCACTATGAAACAAACCGCAGCCATTGCAGCATGAGTTCAATCCCTGCCTCCAGCTGGGGAGGTGACCCACATGGTGCAGCAGACCTCTCCTGCTGTGCCCGCTGCTCCCCTCAGCAGTGTGTTTTGGTTGATCTGCCTGTGCTGTTCCCTACTCTGTCTGGTGGATTCTCTCACCCCCTGGCACCTCTGGCCTGTACCCCCGTACTTGTATGCATAAATAAATAAATCTTAAAAAAAAAATGTACTTGGTCAAAAGAAAACTTTAATAATTTACCAAAACTTCACAGAGTTAGTAAACTCTATTCTTTCAACAGAATCCAATAAAACTTGGTTCAACGGTGAAAAGTTAACCAAAAATGTTTCTTTTAATAAATTGAGGAACTTTCTCATAAATAACCTCTTAATCAAATTTGTTAAAAAACAAATTTTCTCAAATGTAATAACAAAATATTTCCTGAAAAAAACCTAAGGGATCAAATTAAATTTTATAGAAAATAGTGTAGCTGTATATGACAGTAAATTTAATGTTGCACAAAGTCCAAAACAGAATGAATAATGTATATAATCTCAGAAATTAGAAAAAGAAAAGCCAAATAAACCAAATGAAAGCAGGACGTGCCTGTTAATAATGATAAAAGCTGATGTTGATTCACTAGAAATCAAAGGAAAAGCTGAAAAGATAAAAAAAAAGACAAAATTGATATCTAAAAAGATGAATGAAATAGAGATTTCCCTGCTGATTCTGATTAAATGAAAAGAAATAGAACAACACCATACCAATGCTAGTGAAAAGAAGGAGATACAAATGAAATTTATTAAGAGAAAATTCAGAGAATATCATCAGTACAATATGGCAATGCATTTGAAGACCATAGGAATGCAGAAAGTTGTTTTCTAAAATATAAACTTCTGAACTAGACCCTAGAGGAGTTAGAAAACTAGCACAAATGTAGAATAAACTGAAACAGTAATGACAGAACTGCTATTGACTAAAAGAACGAGGCTCAAGTGGTCTTTAAGTTGACCACTTGACAATGCCTATATAGTGGATCATCACAGGCTCAAGAAGAGATAGAAAACTCCTTAGTATATGTATAGCACTTAATGTTTACATACATATGTGATGTTTTATATAACAAAGGGCAAGAGTAGATGTTTGTTCTATTTTACGGTTGCCTGTCTCTATTCAGTAATATCATCTTGACTATCTTTGCGAATATAAAGTTCTTCAAAAACTTTTCTACTCCTAATTACACAGTTTGTTTGGAATGAAGTAAATTGCTTTGATCTCTTAATTGATCCCCTTTTAAACTATTCATTCTGAGAAGAATCTCTGCCAACCCATTATTGAGGTGTTTGCATAGATTCTGTAAGAACTGGTCAGGAGTAGACCAAAGGGCTGGTGAATTTATGTTTTAAGTTGCCTTCTCCTCTTGAAGAAGGCTTTCAAGTGTGTGTGTGTGTGGAGGGGGTGCTCATCTTACTGCTGTCTTGCTTGCCACTAATGTTTTAAACTAATATTTATAGAAAACAGACATTTTCTATACATTTTAATTCATAGAAACCATCCTCGGCTGGGTAGGTTCACTGTTCATTCGGGCAAATGGAAAAGGATCTTGGAGCCCTTGATAGATTTGACAGGCATTTAATACTGTCTTTAAATAGCATTAAACAGGGACCAGATACAGGCAGGGGAGTAGGCATGGAGGCTGGGAGGCAGGAAGGCTGGAAGGCAGAAAGGCTAGGAGGCTGGGAAGCTGGGAGTCTGGGATGCAGGAAGGCTAGGAGGCTGGGAGGCTGGGAGGCTGGGAGGCAGGAATGCTGGGAGGCAGGGAGGCAGGAAGGCTAGGAGATTGGGAGGCTGGGAGACTGGGAGGCTGGGAGGCAGGCAGCAACCAAATGTCTCAGCCCCTGCGATATCCATGTTCCCTCTCTGGCTTGTCTCGTAATGATCTCTCTTCTTGGCTCCATTATCCACAATCACAGACATGCAAGCCCCATGCTCAGGCTCCCAAGCACTTTTTTTTACAATAACATGTTATCACATGTAGGCAACAAAACCTAGGAGGAAAACAAGGCCGCAGGTGACAGCCACAGAAGCTACCGGTGAGAAGTAAAAGAGTAAAGGAACTGGAGTGAGTCTGTTTTCCTACACACACCCACTTTGGAGAGCTGAGGCTGGGGGTCGCATTCTGAGTGCAGTCCCCTGTCAGTGACCCATCTTCTCACCCCTGCTGGGGTCTCTGCATGTGCTCCCTGCATGTATCAATACGTTTACGCAGAGGACATTAGCTTAGTGCTTGTTAAAAGATGCATAATCCCAATTTTGAATAATAATACGTATCAAAGGATGTAAGGGCAGGTCAGGCAGTCTTGTCAATCATAGCTCCAGAGTCACCTTTGCTGCTTCCACAGCAGCCTCCCCCCACCCCCACCATCTCTTTCCTGGAGCCACCACCAAGGACCCCTAACTGCTCTCTCTGCTTCTACTCCTCTCCCGTTAGAGTCCCTTTGCTGCTCAGCACCTAGAGACATCTTTTAAAAATGCAAATCAAATCATATGTTTCTTCAGTGTTAACTGCATCAAAGGCTGTTAAGCCATTAAAAATGAAATCCAAACTCATTATGAATGCCTGCAAAACTCTCCACTGTCTTATTTGACTCATCTCTCTTGTCTTATCTTGTACCACTCTCTCCCTTGCTGGAGAGCTGAGGCTGGGACCTCAGTCTCAGAAAACCTCCCATTTTATCCTGTCTTGGGGCCTCTCTGTAAAACCGTCCTCTTGGTCTGAAAAACCCTTCTGCCCGTCTTACATTATGCAGGTCTCCTGCTTACAGCACCCGGTTATCTCATCCCTTAGAATCTTATAAACATGATTTTTTTTTTTGGTCTTCATTAGTCTCTTGACCATGGAAAGAGGCAGATTTCTAATGATACTCCCAGCAACATGGACGGAATTTGAAGGGTTTGTGCTCAGTGAAATAAACCAGAAGGAAAAAGAAAAATATCAGATGGTTCCGCTTATAGGAGGAGTATAGGCAAACCTCTATAATAAGGGATCAGGAGCTCTCTTTGTCCCTCCCAGGTACCTTATACCTGGGAGTCTTTACTCCTCACCTTTTTTTTCCTAAATAAATTTTTCTTTCGTTTCCAAGGGGAAAAAAAAAAAGGGATCAGGCAAAAAAATAACAATACTAATACTAATACTAATGCTAATACTAATAAAACAAAACTAGCAAGCAGCCATAAATAAGAGACATTCTGCAAGGGAGCAGGAGGAGAAGGGATAAAAACAGGAGAGACGAATACAAGGGACTATGATGGTTCACGGGTGAACTGGTGATGGGAATTTTATGGGGAATACACAATGATGTAAAAGATAAAATAAAAAATAAATTATGATAAAAATTTTCTGACGATGACTCTCAATCCCCCTTGCCTCTGCATGGTCCTTTCCTTTATGAGCCTGGGCAAGGTATGGGAATATGATGAAAAATCATTGCCATGATTATGAGTTGTTCTGTAGCCAAAGGTGAACCCAGCCTAATCACACTTGCCCTTTAAAAGCAGGATGTGTTCTCTGACTGGTGGTAAAAAGGGGAGGCAGAGCAATTCAAAGTAGAGGAAGGGCTGCTTATACCTTGGGCCATGCAAGAGGCAGTGTAAGGAATACTGAGGAACTGAAAGAGGACCAGCCAGCCAGCCAGGCAGCAAGGCACCGGAGACCTCAGTCTTACAACCTAAGGACCTGGATTCTGCCACCAGCCTGAAGGGACGGTGGTGAGAGTGGATGCTTCCTTCAGAAAAGCCCAGTGTGGCTGACACCTGCTGTTGCTGTCTGCAGGACTTACAGCTTATCTTTTCCAGGCTTCTGACCTAGAGAAATAGATGCTCTAAATCAGTGTTATTTTAAACCTCTAGATTTATAATAATTTATTTATATTTTTAAAAAGATTTATTTATTTATGCACACAAGAGCTGGGGTACAGCCAGAGGTGCAGGGGGCAAGAGGATTCACCAGCGACAGAGTGGGGAACTGTTAACAGGCAGATGGACTAAAACACACTGCTGAGGGGAGCAGTGGGAGAGGCAGGAGAGGTCTGCCATGCCATGTGGGTCCCCTCCCTGGCCAGTAACAGGGATCGAACTCATGCTGCAGTGACCGCAGTCTGCTTCATAGTGTGTTGCTTTAACTCACTGTGCCACGAGGGAGGCCCCTATAGTAATTTATTTTTATAGTGACATAGTATACTTAACTATTACCACAAGGTAAGCTTTGTGAGGTGGGTTGGGGTCTTGTCTGTTTTGGTCACATGCTGTCACTGGCCCTGAGGACAGGAGCCAAGTAGGTAGCAGATGCTCCAAACATTTTGCTGGGGTGGCTTTGTAAGTGACTGACTGATGGGCAGTGGATATTAGTTAGAAAGTTAAACAACAGGGCCTCCCTGGTGGCGCAGTGGGTTAAGCAACGCACTATGAAGCAGACCGCAGCCACTGCAGCACGAGTTCGATCCCTGCAGCCGGCCAGGGAGGGGACCC